>JAODAI010171412.1:0-10811 GCA_027575025.1 Scotoplanes globosa | reverse complement strand
ACATATATATATATAATATACAAATAAAATCATCGATTCTTCTTCCACCAAAAGAGTGCTCAATCTAGTAATATAGAGAGCAAAGTATAACGTAGAAAGGAGAAGTAGAGTTATTTCATAACACTGGGCTAGATGTATTAATGATTAGTATAAAGACATGTTATGAACCGTTTCGCCACAAGGCTCATCAGAACTTATATATATATAGTTCTTGTTTCTGTTCGGTACTCTGAGTTTCACGCGGTATTTGCGATCTTCAGATAAACTTGAAAACTTAACGCATAGACAACTACACATATAGGTACATGAATCTGGCATAAGACGTGTTTGAACGGCTGACTATTATTCCAAGCTATATTTCAAACTCCAACCTGAAACTATGATGTCATCATCATTTTAACCAATGGAAGAGCGACAGAATCATTGTTTGTTGGCTACCGTTTCGCAGGAGTACAGTACTAGATCGTATCTTTATTTAGTTATGTCTACCAATATGAATAATGTATAGTGACGAAGGTATAGGTATATCAGGTATATCAGATACAACAATAATTAGGTTGGAAATATAACAAAATGTTAGCATATTCGCTTCCTCTTTGAAACTACCGTTATTCTTGGTACAAATGTTGACTAGAGATTAATATACAGTGGGGTCAGACATTCGCATAATTTTATATTAAACATTTTAGACCAATAACAACATGTACATATTACAAGATTTACTACAATTGCGTTCAATAATCAGTGGTAATAATTTTCTATACCAGGCATGAAAAGCTGTCATATTTACGGATCCTCCCATTACAACACCTTTGATGGCGACGAGTACTCCTTCCAGGGAAGCTGCAACTATCACGCAACGATGACATGTGGTCCGTCACTAGGTGTGCTTCCACACTTCCGGGTTTCTATTTCAACGGCAGTGTTGGTACCCGAGGGACAATTCACCTATGTCACTGCCGTACGACTGAGTTACAGAAGGACCATTTACACGATCTCCGACACTGCCAAGGTACACGCCGATGGTGTTTCTATAACACGTGCATTGCCCTACGAGAAGAATGGAGCTGTGATCACAAAGCGAGGTGCATCCGTGGTAAGTTGTATTAATGGTATATGGCCATATCATTATATCATGGTAAGAACAAGAGGCCATAATTACAAACTAATAAAGTCTTCGATCAGAACCGACGTTAGAAAGTACTTCTTTTCACAAAGAGTTATCAACGATTGGAACAAATTACCTGGTGTGGTAGTAAATGCTTCGAGTGTCAACGTATTTAAAGGACATTTGCAAAAACTCCTCGGTTATTAGAGGGATCAAGAGATCCATTAACCGATCGCATCTACATATGGACCATTGAATCGATGTGGATGCGGATCAAGGTAAATCAAGTAATAGATCAGCCTTGATGGATATACACGTTCAACGAAATTGAGAGAGGTACATCCGTTGTAAGTTTGATAATTACGTCACAATCTCAGGTCATGATTGTATTCCAATATTTCCTGATAATTTACACCAATATGATACGGGTGTCATACCAATATAAGTTAAGTTAAGTAAAACAGGATCAGCAAGGACATGGTCCTCGTAATATGATCCTGAACCTCCATCACCCAGTGGACGTCCTAAGCCCGCCCATAGTCACAACAGTACATAGCAAGACCATTCTTAAAGGCATTGACATTAGCTACCCAAACCAATGACTCTGGCAAGCCATTCCACTCTTCAACAACTCTCCGAGAGAAGGAAAACATCATAACATATAACCTAGAATACTCCCTACGTAATTTAAGACTATGACCTCTAGTACCAGAATAATCAGACAGCGTAAAGAAATCATCGAACTTCAACTTATCAGAATATGTAGTCTAGTGAAGTATGATACTGTTTTAAGAGTGTGTATCCAGTCAAGAATATGATATCGTGGAAAGATCACATTGATAGGATCTGGGCATCACTGTGATCTAACACGTTATGAAATAGACGAGGTCGTGTACCATGATGTTAATATGTAGCACATATTGATGCCACGATGACGTCATACGGTAATGTCACATAATGATGCATGTTTGTTATATAATAATATTACCAAAGTGTGAACTTACGCAGATGTTACAATTGTATTACAATGATGTTACGTGTGTGATGTTATATCTTGATATACATATGATGTCGCGGTTATATCATATCATACCTTGTGATATCACAGTGTGTGTTACATATGAGCTAATTATGATATCGACGTGGTACCACACACTATCACTGCGGTGTCGCTATGATATAAACAAAAATGACATCAAGCTGTGAATTGCATGTCACATCATAGTGGTGGTCAGCGCACTTTTTTACTTTGATAAATATAATTCCAACATGCTTGACTTATTTATGGATATAGGTGAACCTACAAACTTCATGAACTTTAGTTTAACCCGAGAGGAGAATGCGGTGTAGAAGAGTAGAAGAATGTTACCGTGCCGTTGGCACAGCAAAATATGACTTGCGCGGCGGAGCAAGATTGTATAAAGCTCGGCGTATCGAAGATGCAAAGACAAAACGCTCACTGCGTAAAGTCCGTAACTCCACCAGCAGCTCTACATACCGATACCACACTGACCTGTTATCCTGTCAATACTATGCCAATAATTTCAAGGTTCGGATTGGGCTAATTAATTAGCCACCTCCGAACACACCAAATCTGACATTTGGATGACAATTATGATGATTATGATCGTTCGTCCTTCTTGTAAGAAGGACGAACGAACAACATTGAATACCTAGTCGATTTTAGCGCTTTATAATGTGATATATTAGTATTATGTATATTCATAACATGAAATATAGACACATTACTAATACATAATTCGTAATAATGCATTATGGATATACATTGGATTGTGAATATATATGATTGGTTGAAGGCTCATTGGCTTGCGTAGTGCATTGATGTTTAATCTGAAATTCAAACTTTTCGGATCTCAATGTTACCTTTCAATTATTTGTCTAAATATGAAATTAAATTACTCTTTCTTTTCAGATGATAACTACCGATAACGGGATAAAAGTCACATTTGCTCAACCCAATGACCTTTCAATTGTCATCCCTCCAATATACTTTGACAAAGTATGTGGACTGTGTGGTAATGCTGATGGTGATGGCAGCAACGATAGCCAAATGCCAGACGGCACTCTTGTAAGTACTATTCCTTCTACGTTTAGCTTTTTTGTGTACTACCAGTAGTCAATGTTAATGAGTCACATTTTAATATTACAACACAAAGCCCTCGTCCACTCGTTTGCTTTACACATGCACTAATAATATCCCACGTAATAAGCTTCTTCTGCTACCCACATAAAGTTACACTGTATCAAGTATCAAATCATTCTGATATCGCAATAAACCAAACGATATGTATGTAACACGTCATCATTATTTCTTCAATAAGACAACTAGAATACCACTGTACCAAGTATTAACTCATTCCGATATTTCAATAAACCAAACGCTATGTATGTAGTAAATCATCATTACGTCTTCACTGAGACAATTTAGAGTATCACTGTATCAAGTATCAACTCATTCCGACTGAAGCTTTTTGGGTTATGTTAGGTCCAAACAGAGGGCTAAGGTGTTGTTGGTCCTCTTAGAAAGGCTGACACAAATGCACTGGTTAGTGATAATCAGGGTATGGTTGTTGTTTTGAATTGTTTTTTTGCTTCTGATCTTCATAATGATGATACTAATTTGGCGGGTTTATCCGGTAATAATTGTTAATTTTCAGTCGGGTCAGTCATATTTTCTGCAGCTATTATAGAAAAAAGATTAAGTTCTCCCAGTCACGGTCAGAATGTAAGTGTGCCAATGTCACTCCTATTTTAAAAAGGAGATCGTAGTCAGACTGGTAATATATGCCAGTTAGCCTTATTAGTGCGATCTGTAATATTATGGAGTTCGTTATTAACGATGTATTTTGGGGATAGCCATTCCTTAATCAGGGACTCGCAGCATGAGTTTCTTAAGAATAGATCCTGCCTACCTAACCTTCTCATTTTTTTGTGAAGATGCTACAAGGTATGTGGGTGTTCGAAAATATGTTGTGTAGTATTTTTGGACTTCTAAAAGGCTTTTGATAAAGTGCCTCATAATTAAGAGACTCTTATTTAATTTAGAGGGGCTGGGTACGGTGGCAGGGGTTCTCTGATTGGATGGATTAGTGGTTGGCTAAGTGAGTGTAGGCAGAGGGTGGTTTGGTGTCTTGTTGGAAGAGTGTCACTAATGGTGTAACTCAAGGTTCTGTGTTGGGTCCATTGGTGTTTGTTGCTTCTATTAGTGATTTAGACGATGTTATTTGTAGTTCTGGTATCATGAAGTTTGCTGATGACACTAAGGTGTATGGTGAGGTTTGCTCGCAGGAGGACGCGATTAGGTTTCAGTTAGATATTGATAATATTTTTAACTGGTCGGAGGATTTGGGTATATTTTTCAACGTCGATACGTGTATGTTTATATTGGATTGTAAAATCAGATGATTATGTCTCATCTGGTATATATACTATTCAGGCTTGGAATCCGTTCCTAGGATAGGGTAGTTATGAAGCGTGTTCAAATATAGGATACTAAATTGTTTTTTAGTTCCCTTAGTTCTCTATCGTACGAGCAACGATTGCATTATCCAAAGCTTACAATTTTGGAACTTTGTCGTGTTCGTGGTGATCTTATTAAGGTATTATAATTGTTCATGGTTTTGATAATTTGAAGTTCGATGAATTGTTTACGCTGTGTGGTTATTCTGGCAATAGGTCATAGTCTTAAATTACGTGAGGAGTATTCCAGGTTAGATGTTAGGAAGTTTTCCTTCTATTAGAGAGTTGTGAATTAGTTGAATGGCTTGCCAGAGTCGTTGATTCGCGCGGGGAGTATCAGCGCCTTTGATAATGGTGTTGACGTATATATCTTCGTAACTGTGGACGGATGTAGGTGGTCCACTTCAGGGTTGATGGAGATTCACGATCATGTTATGAGGACTATGTTCTGGATGATCCTTTCTTACTTAACTTAACATAGTTGGTCGTATTGTGCACGTGGTACGTTTATACATCTAAAAACAGTTTTATATGGTATATATAGTGGTGGAACTTCAGAGCAGTACAGTCGAGTCGGACTAATTTGCACCTACCAACGTCCGACTGCGATCCGACTGCGACCTGACTGTGACCCGACTGCGACCCGACGGCAATCCGACAGCGACCCGACCACGACCCGATGGCAACCTAACGTAGCGGCGACCGACTGCGATCCGATTACGACCGACTTCGATCCGACTGCGACCCGTGTGCGACCCGACTGTCAACCGACTGCCACCCGACTGTCATCGGACTGCCACCTGACTGTGACCCAACTGCGACCTGACTGTGACCCAACTGCGACCCGACTACCAGTTGTTAATGATTGTTTGTTCTCGAATGGTTCAACGACTTGACATTATAGTCTGGTCCTGTTGATTGGCGCCGGATATTATGATATTATCCTACACAATTTGACTGCATGATCACTCAAGCGCTTTAGAAAGATGAATATGAGAATATGAACTTATTCAATCAATATACCTTCTGCACAGTGGTGGTCTGGGTAAATATAGATATGACGTACACATGACGTGAACTCTTTACACCCAATCAGCAATCATAATTATTTCATTATATGGGTGAACAGTAGTAGTGTAATACTGGTAAATTCAACGAGATGACGTCACATGCAGAATGTCTATGTTGGAACTTACACAGGTTGTTATATTATTAAAGGACCAAAAATGATAACTGTCAGATCTAGTCCTAGAGAGATTATGCTCTTAGTAATATTCAGTTACTTTCAGCTTAATTAGATAATCCAGACAGCCTCGTCATTTATTGACGGTGTACTGATGTTGTACATATTAAAGGCGCACTGCACTATCTCACATAAACTATTATTTATAGCATAAGTTGAACCAATATCCCAGTATATAACGATTTCATCCATTGTTAAAGAAAGATACATAATGTTAATTGTTTCTCTCTACTAACTTGGGTACCCGTGATGTAATATGTATTAGTCATTGGAAATTTCGAGCTTTGGCAACTTTGTCAAATCGCTCTTGCAGCCTCTCATGGCCAGGGACTTCCCATCTTTCTTTTGTGGTTTGACTGCATAGTGGACATTTGGAGACACCATATTAAATCAGAACATTCACACTTTTCGGATATTTTTATATTGTAGTTAAATTATCCATGCAACGTAGTTCTGTAATAGTGTGTTTTTAATTAATTTTGAACCATTTTCCACAAATATATATATATAATACGGCAATTTTGAGGGAGGGAGTTTCACTTACAAAAAAACAACTTATTTTAAAATAAAAATAGTCTCAATTTGTATCTAGATTCTCAGGAATTCGTGGACATTTTACAACAAAAATTACTGGTATTCAGTACTAAATCTGCCAAATATTACGATTATACCGTTATTATTTACAGATATTTGACCTAATACAATTTTAATGTTTGTATTCAGTTGGCCTAGTGGTAAATTGACATAATATTTTGTGGTCAATGTTAGAGCGCTCTTAAAACTCACTGGTCGGTTACTGCCATATTTAACGACTTTTATAAACTATTTTACGACGTCGCTCTGGACGCCGTCTATAGTCCGAAGGGTAACAATTCCATAGTCCTATATTTCTAATGTGTTGCGGCGATCTACGGATGCACGCTAATAATAATAATCACAAGCACTTCGAAGATATGCATCTGTATTCAGTGATGTATAGATGTTACCCTTATTATTATTATTTATAACTTATAATCTCTGCATGTGTTCTAGACTGAAAAGCTACCATTTGCTGATTCGTGGTCATTTGGTATCTGTACGGATCTTGAAGAAGAGGTTGAGACGTGTGTTGCTGGAAGTGACACGGAGAGAGACGCCAACGCTATTTGCTACGAATTAGTACGGCAAGATGGTATGTTGATTATAATTGTATGTTAAAATATACTAATTTTATTTTTTTCAAAGTGCATCTTAATTGGTCCACTTTTATTGATAATTCGTCACAAATAGTCTATACTTTGCAGATAAACTTATAAAGGTTCTCAGATTACTCGAAACTTCAATTATGTAAATGTATAACCCCAATTACATATATTTGGCTAGAATAATATTATAAATATCATTACCTGCATATGAAACACGCTTTTTTAAACGGCGCATGAATTTTTATTTATTCTCATATAACTCATTTCTGACTATGGAGACAATTCAATTGAATATATACAAAAGAAATAATGAACTGTTCTCATAAACAAGTTTATAAAAATAATAAAATGTAGAAAAGTATGGTAATATAATAAAGTTAGCCTACTTCATTACAAATCTATTTAATATATTTACATTTGTTGCAGACATTTGTTGCTGCATTTTCAAGGTGCTTGGTCTAATCCTATAATACTTCTTTAGTAAAAGATTTATAATATTTTGAAAATGATCACATTTAAAAAGAAAATGACATTCATCACCGATGTCATTTGCATTACAGTGCTAGCAGATTATCTCGATTGTATGTGTGTGGGTTGATCTCCCCTTATCAATGGGAAGTTTGTGGTTGCTTAACCTAAATTTTCAAGGTTGACACCTGAAAGCATTTGGGAGTGTTAATATAAGTTCTCTTCTAATATAAATGTTTTCTTGAAGTGATACATTTGCTACTATTTATATCGGAATACCAAACTTGTTGGTACTGATCACCAAGGCGATAATTATGTCGTCTATTTCCTGAGATAACCAGTAGTATGACAGACCACAATCACCCAATGTACTTTTAACAGTATCTAACCATCTATATATATTTTAAAATATTTCCCTTATGAAACTTTAACATAAGTTGGTAAATGATACTGGTCAGTTTATCGTATTTGTCTGTAATATGTTTTTCCAGTATGGAAAGCACTCTATGTTTTATACCAAGCTCACCGTAAAGTATACATTCGGGGGTACTTTTGTTGTTAATTTTAGGAATCACTCTGCGGAATTATAGATGAACATGTTCAATATTATCAACATTGTCAAAACCCAAAATTTCAGAACCTTGATAATAAAATATATGTTACTAGTTGATAAAAAGTTGCAAATATATATCAATTGGAATATGCAGAGATATTTATGGATGTTAAAAGAGTCAACTTTGCTGGCGTTGCTTGATACCGCTGTTTTAATAATAATAATCGGCCTGGAAGGCTTATTTAATTTTACGACGTAAAGAGACCAGTGGGACAACTTCACGTCGGGTGGTCATCCAATTAATAAATTTGAAGTAAAATTTGTATTTTTTAATTTGAGAAAGTCGTTCGCTTGGGAAAACCGTGATTTCTTTCGGATGAAAAACCCACACTACTTTTAATAGCTTTGTCGAATATTTAATTGTAATTTACAGTGACACCTAGATATCAATAATCTTCAAAACGATTTCAACATTTTCTGCGGTTGAATATTGGCAAGTTTATAATCTTACCACGACTCGAAGATTGATATTATATAATTAAATATATTCTTCTAGAATACTATTCTAAATATCATAACCTGTATATCATGAAACATGCTTTTCTAGAACAGCACATTATATTAAATTACATTAAGTTAAGTTAAGTATGAAAGTATCAATACGGACATCGTGTTCATAATAAGATCCTGATCCCCCAGTGGACCTCCTAATGCATGTGTCAATGTGAATCTTTACCCTACCACCCCAAGGCTAGGTCAAGATTCACCGTGAATCTGCACCTACTAAAAATGGATGCAATGTTAATCTTTACCCAATGAACTAGTGATATGTGTTTTTTCTTGAACTAATATTTTCATATGTAGTGCATGAACAGTCTACAAAGTTATATGCATATATTGTTGTTGGGTTAAATTTCAGAGGTGAATCTTGAAACAAAATAATCATTCTGGTGAATCTTGACTAAAAAATAATACTCATTTTAGAACTGGGGTAAGCCCTTTTAAGGGGTGGGGTGAAGATTATGATTGACGCCTGTGCATGAATATGTTCACAGTCAGGAAAATAATTATTGAGATTATTCTTAGAATAAACTGAAGGCATTGACTCTCTGTTTTTGCCGAATAATTCTCAAAAGGTGTGTGTTGCATATCCAATTTCATTAGCAACTATAACAGTTCCAAGTAATAACTAAAAATACGTATATGTGAAGTGATACACTGCGATAATCTACAAGGAGGATCTACTCGAAAAGAGGGTGCTTTATTTGGGTGTCTTTAAACCTAAGATCTTCAAAACGAAGACCTAAGATCTAAGACCCTCTTAGATCTTAGGTCTTCGTTTTGAATATCTTTGATTTAAAGGCACCCCTTTATTTGGTCATTTTGTGAGAACTATGGTGGCTTTCTGATGGCAATAATAATTATGTTCAGTTTGCAGCCATAACATCATGCAAGAAAGAGTCATTGGAACGATAAAATTTCCCCCCAAATAATCTAGTTTATAGACTATGATAATTATTCTTAATTTGCGTATTCCACTTTTGACACTTTATAATGAAAGTATACATGTATATTACCTTATATGTTATTTAATGCGATTAACCGATAATTAATGTAGTATACAAAAAGGAAAAAAATAGGAAAATAGAAAGATCATTATAATGTGTGTTAACCCGTTCACTGCTAACACCGTATACATACTTGTTGTTATATGCTAATACACACTGTGTTTAGATATACAGCACACAAAGTCATATTGCCATAATACAGTGTAGCAGTACAAGGGTTAAGTAAGTATACTGTTTGTTGTATTGGTATTTTGAGATCTGCTTGTATAATAGGCTCTGCCCTCCTTATATTATATTGGAATGAAATCATGAACACATAAAATAATATCCCTTTAATAAATGTATTTCTTAAAAAGTATCTGCACACATGTCACTAACTACATGAACTGGTTCGAGTAAACATCATTATTTTGTATTGCTGATTGAAGATATGTTGCATGGGATATTAACCTGGATGAATGTCTGAAAAGTTTCAGCTTTCACAATAATATCATGAGATGCATGGGCTAATGCAGACACATACGGGGTGCTTAACACAACATGCATGGCAACATTATTTTGCAAACATCAAGGTAAAATAGCTTTAGTGATGACATTGCATATGTTTAAAATAGACTGATGCAATTTCACAAGACTCCATGCTGATATCAATCATATGTTACATGGAAAATTTAGTTATTTTAACCACGATTCTGGTAATTTAATATTGCCAGAATCCTAGTTAAATCAACAATATATCGTGGTATTTTTGACCCGGTAGACAATATCAGTATGGAGTCTGTTGACGTTTCATCTGACCGTTTCTTGGCTGTCATTGATTGTAATCACCAGTGTTGCACATTGTAATAGTTTCACTCGTTAGTTATATATAGCTGTTTCACATTGTAATAGTTTCACTCGTTAGTTATATATAGCTGTTGCACTTTGTAATAGTTTCACTTGTTAGTTATATATAGCTGTTTCACATTGTAATAGTTTCACTCGTTAGTTATATATAGCTGTTGCACATTGTAATAGTTTCACTTGTTAGTTATATATAGCTGTTGCACATTGTAATAGTTTCACTCGTTAGTTATATATAGCTGTTGCACATTGTAATAGTTTCACTTGTTAGTTATATATAGCTGTTGCACATTGTAATAGTTTCACTCGTTAGTTATATATAGCTGTTGCACATTGTAATAGTTTCACTTGTTAGTTATATATA
>JAODAI010171301.1:0-10811 GCA_027575025.1 Scotoplanes globosa | reverse complement strand
ATCACAACCTGGTGGCTACAAACAAAAGGTTCCAAACCGCAAAGGCAGACTATGGACACGCAGACAACCAAATGGAACGTGTATTCAGCTAGACTACATCCTGGTGAGAAAGAAGTGTGTGAATAGTACCAAGCACTCTCGTACATACAGCTCTTTTGGAGGTGTCAAATCAGATCATAGGATATTATCCTATACATGTCAGATCAGCTATCAAAATGATTACAGTAATTATGACATTTCAGTAATAAACATTCTTTTTGACCTTCGACTTCAGATTTCAAGGTCAACGTTTGAGAGCATGAATACCATTATTTTGTATGGGTAATTACAGCAACATTCTAAACATTTGTACATCAATTTCAACCAAGCACAATATTTTTGACTCGCCATGCATACCTTGCACCAGATACACCAATTTCCTCCGACTAGTATATACCACTTTTTACTGCTTTTTGCATGCGCGTTGCAAGCGCTAAATATACATGGTAAGTTCAGGTGCAGTCACGCAGTTTCCCGGAATGTCTTATAACCAAGCTAAATCAATCAGTTTACGCATGTCGGCGTGCTTAATATCAGTATTAATCAAATTATCATTATAGATAAGATTCAAAATGACATACCTAGTAGTAGTATAAGCAAGATGGACATTAGTAAATAGAGATGTTACACCAATGGTAGCCATAATGTGATTGTCCGGGATGCTGATATCGGACAGTTATGTGACTTGTGTAAATTAATTTCTGCAAGTGTAAGTAACAGTTACTGCCAAAATCTTTAAATAAATTAGATAAAAAATACCCAAGTTGCGGTTCAATAATCAATATATTTTACGAGTAAACATCATAATGTCTAAATAATCCACTCGTTTTACCGTTAATGTTACATGCCCTCCAAAATTTACGGCGCTTCCCGTCGAAAAAAATACAATTGACCCTACACCAACTCATTTTACCCGTATCCCATATAACACAATTGTTATAATATAGTTTTCCATCGTACTTACTAACTAACGACTCAGACCCATTTCCACTGACTAGTTGGGAAGGTCAGGGAGACCCCACACACCTTGCGCACGCTATGGTAGACATGTATGTATATCATTGTTGGTATCTCCTCTACATGGTGCAACACACTACTGGCACGAGTTTTATAAGTATACTGGTAACAATTATAACTTTTACAAAGCAACACAACCCGATATAATGCTTCCAATGCCATGCCACCCAGCTTCTTATCCATCTGTTCTATGATATACCAATTGACCCTCTTCCTCTCTGGAAACATGGCTAGTCTTCCGCGTTCAAGTTTCAACCCTTTCAAAAATGCATTTAAAACACAATTATATGTATTTTATTTTTACAGCTATTTGTGGTACGTTCAACTGTCTCACACAAATGAAAACGAGCAGCAATATATTACTCCATCTATTGACTGGATGAATGCTACACGATCATGTAAGAAAATGATAACACCATAATGTATTAACATGCAAGAGCAATTAGCTCTCTATTGATAGTCTAGGATGATAATTTCAATACTTATAACAAGAATGAGATAAATAACTTTACATTTTATTATAAGAATAATTCTTTATTGAATGTTAAAAAAACATGTTTCTTGATTTCGTCAGTCAATTCATTGTTATACTAAGTGCTTAAGTGGCAGTTTTACATGTAAATAAATATACGTCAGGCTAACAAATCTAGATTCAGAGTTTTTTAATGACTTTGTGATAATTCTTATTCTAGCTGCCATGAAATATTTCTTGTATGGGCATTGTAAAACGTTACGGTGCTTGGCTTTCCATTTACTGACATTTCCGTTATTTTGTCTTGCATATGACAATTATTTACATTTAATTCAGCATATTTTTATTTCAATGATATTATAGACGTAATATTATTAAGATTGCCTCGGACAAGATTAACTACAACTGATTACTGAATTACCTACTACAAATAAAGTTGTAATAATAATAATAATCAATCCTGTATTTATATAAATCGGCCTATCACTTTGATAAATACAGACTACAAAATTGTTATATTATTGCTTTAGTATATAAGCTAAAAATCATTATTCCTAATATTATTGCGAAAAATTCAATCGGTTTCATGACAAATGGGTTTATTGACGGGAATATTCGATTTACAATCGATCTAGTCGATTATTATCATGACAACAATATTCCAGGTTTTATTTTTTAACGAACTCAGAAAAAACATCCGACAGTATGAAATGAAGGTTTCTAGTACTAGTATGTGGTAAACCTCAATTTGGGTAATTAATGTATTCGCTGGACACATATTTTCCAAAGTATGGTTCTGCATTTGTAATTAATAACCGGTATTCTTCAATGTGTTTTCATCTTGAAAGGGGTGTTCGTTAAGGTTAAAATGTATCCATTTACAGAGCTTTACTAAATAGTCTTAAGATTTCATTGATTAATATGTATATACTGACAACATTATTCGTACGTGATAACTATTTTGCCTACTATTTGAGCGGTCTTGGTAGGGTTTTTATTTTTAGATGCAATTGCACTGTGAATGCTATTCCTTATATTAACATTTTTCATTATTATTATTTACAATTCATGGTTCTCGATTTCACATAATAATAATAATAATAATAATGATTTATATAGCGCTTTTCCTGCATAGAAACAAAAGTCACACCTCAAAGCGCTTCACAACGTTGTTTTTTTAATTTATTTTTTAATATAGATATATATTTTAAATGAATGTACACATATACATAATCAATGTTCGTGAAAATTAAAAATGTATTAATCATAATGAAGTGTGAAAAGATGAGTCTCAAGTGACTTCTTAAAATGGACTAATGTATCACATGATTTGACACTATCTGGTAATTGATTCCAAAGTGTAGCAGCTGCAAATGCAAAACATTTACATAAACATCCATCAAATAATTATGGCAGTGATATTTTATGGAATATTTTTATATTAAGGTAGGCCTACCGGTAAATAATAACATTTTTATTATAGTTTTCTTCATGCCATTGGAATAACTTTATATTCATGGTGTCATGAATGTAATGGCACTCATTTATTGTTTACAGAGGTTTTAGAAACCTTTTAAACCGTTCCGATTAACCATTTATACTGGTTTAATTGATGCAATTCCGATTTCTTGGAAAATTAATGTAGTTGCTCCACTTACTTGCATTGATAATCACAATGATAATCTTCTCAATATAATGTTTCTCGTTGGTTTTCATGAAGATAATTATTTAATTTTATCTCCACCCACTACATTAGAAACCATGTAATCTATATTTTAATATCGAAAATTGATGTAATATTTTTTCAAACCCAATGAATTCTGTTAGAGATGCAAAGATACATTATTTTCAATTTCGATTTCGTTATCGTATTTTAAGTACAAAATCATCATTTATGTTTAATGAATATTACTGAATACCCTTTGTCAGTTTATTTGCCATTTGTAAAATTGAGGAAGAAACTATTGGAGCGCCTATTTTGGGTTTGCCCTATATGTTTCCCTTATTTATTTATTTATTTACAGTTTTCATTTCAAGTAAATTACATTAATATAATACATTAAAAGCATAAGAAAACATATGTAATATTTGAATATGGTGGAGTGGAACAAAAATAAGTCTTAGGCTTTTCAGGTTTGGTCCCGTTCTTATAAACATAATATATATGATACATGTGTAATCAATTCAATATGTACTAATAAACGTAAAATTACTCATAAAAAGCGAAGAAATAAAAGTTAAATTTTCTTATTGAACAAAGAATTAGATGATTTAACAACATCATCAAATAAATTCCAGAAACGCACACCTTCGATTCTAAGTTGTGTATGTCTAAAGTTAGTACGAACATAAGGTTGGATTTATTTATTTACTGCATGATAGCTGTGGTATATGCTATTGGTTTGAAAAAACATATTAATATCATTTGGAAGTGCATTATATTCATGTTTATACAAAAAAATCCCAGATAATAATAATAAAGATCATGCAACGTAAGCAATTTATAATGTCTAAATAAAGGTAGAGAGGTGTAAGTCTTGGAGAGTCGGAAATAAGGCTCTCCCATTTTTTCTGTAGAATTTCAAGATGATTAAAAAGTATACAGTAATTGAAATGTGGTAAGATAAGAGTAATTTTAAGGTCTCATTTGGTAATACCATCCTGAGCCTATTTAAAATTCCAGTAATTTTTGAAACTTTGTTGGAAATATTCGTTATATAATATTTCCAAGAAACCTTGGTATTAACAGTGACTCCAAGAAATGTTGTACTAGTTATGGTGTAAATAAAATATGACCATTAATAGTAATACCATGTAATGTTGAATGACTTTTAATATTATCAAAGATGATACCTTTGGTTTTGTTAACATTGAAAGATAACTTATTGATCACTAACCACTCTTTTAAACTCTGTCGAAGCAGTGCAGTGCATAATTTATATCTGAGCTTGGCATATAAATAGTTGTGTCGTCAGCATACAGAATAAATCTGAAAATATTAGACGATTTATAGATATAATTTATATACAAAACATCATTGATCACTGCGGTACACCTATATGTCATATACTACGGGAATAATTGATGTTATCGTAACACAGGTAATGCATTCGGTCACATATATAGCTTAACCAGTTCAGTGTAATGCCTCGAAATCCACAATGATACATTTTCCTCAACAAAGTATAATGATTTATAGGATGAAGGCTTTAGAAAGATCAATAAATAATTCAATTGTTTTAATACTATTGTCAATTCTCTTTATCATACCATCAACAAGTTTAAGTCAAGTCACATATGTGGAGTATCCTTTTGTAAACTCATATTGACCCGAATAAAGTATATTGTTATTTTCAAAAAATGTAATCAACCTGTCATAAGTAATTCTTTCTAATATTTTGGAAATGGATGATAGAATAGATATAGGGGGATAGTTTCCCACATGAGTCGTTCCATAAATAAGGGGCGCCAATGATAATACACCACTTTCCATACATTCATGTGGAATTTAATAGGGCAATGTGGTGTTTTTGTTATTTTTTCAGTATTTAATTTGTTGATACTGTATATAGCTTCTAATTAAGGTCAAAATAATTTTGATTACACTTTTTGCATTGTCACGTAAAACACTTCAAATTGATGAACAATTAATATGAGATGTGAATTCAGTTCGTTCTTTAATTTTTGGCTCGCATTTGAAAAATAATTGCGAGCCTATGTTATACTCCTCGGCGTCCGTCCGTCCATCCATCCGTCCATCCATCCGTCCGTCCATCCGGCCGGTCGTCCTATTTTTTTTTTTTAACATTTCCTTTAATTCCTGTAGTTGTTGATATATGCCTCTCAAATTGACATTGTTGGTTCCACGTGAGAATGTGGATGTATTTATTGACAAAATACTCAATGCAGGGTCATTTTTTGTGAAAAATCAAGTACTTTGGCTCAAAATTGGAAAACTTTAACATTTGGGGATAAAACTTGAAAGACTTTAACATTTTGCTACTGTTCCTTCATTTGTTGAGATATGGCTCTCAATTTCACAGAGCTGGTTCCAGATAGGAAGCTAGATATAATGTAGTCAAAATAATCAATGTAGCTCCATCCTATGAAGAATTTTCAGCCCTACATGTATGCGAGCCATGACGATTTTACAGGTCTAGTTATCACAGGAAATTAACAAACTTAAACAATGATGGTGAGAAAATAGTGAAAAACACTAAAAACAAAAAAATATTGCCATTCTTAATATTGAGTCTTGACTTTGGTGTCCCTCTAAATATTTACGTTGTGAAACTTTGTGCTTGCACCATTGGTACTCCCCAAAGGTGGTATTGCATAATGTTAGCTCAAATGTATTCTGGGTCAGGATCTTAAATTATAATGACTACATTTTGGCAAACCTTTCCAATTTTTTCAATAATTGCGATTTTATCTTCGGTGTCCCCTTTACAGGTGAAACATGGTGAATTATCCTTTTCTCTCACAAAATCCAGAAAAACAATAATTTCATGTCTTCATGTAAAGTTGCACTTGCCATATGTTTTAGTTATATGGAATGCACCCAAAATATGATTTAATAAGTTATTTGCAACGTAATCCAATATAACCATTTCGGTGTCCCCTTTACCCGTGAAACATGCAATTTTCAATATGTACAAGTGCAGATACGATATGTTTTATCGTTTTTTCCTGTAAAGTATTTACTCATCACCTATTTCGATATTTATATTAGATATGACTAATTGGATACAATTTTCCAGGATGAAGATGATTATTTGATTTTATCATTAGAATAGGCATGTCACAAGTTGGCACCCTAAATTATGGAATGACCCACATCAATTGTCTTGACAGATTTGAAGATAGGAATGATTTTTTGTATTTTTAATTGAGTCGGGAAAACTCCGTCTGAAAATGATAGATTGAAGATATGACCTACATGTACCGCAACATTGTAACAAACACATTTCAATAAATCACTGCTTATCATGCATAGCCTAACCGGTCGATTTAGTAATCTAACGGAAATTTGTAGGTATGATTTTTTCTTTATAAAGGAAGATACATTTTTTGGATTCAAGGGACTTTGCAAAAGTCCATAGAATTTCCTTATAATATGAAATTTGTATTTTTCAGTGTAAGAATCGAAGTGTACTTAATTTTGAGCATAAATTGAATCTTAGTTTCTTAATTGAAAAATATATCGGATAATGGAGGAAGATATATTTATTGAATTAGCGATCATTAATTATTTATTTATATGCCAGGTATTGATTCAATTGTAAAACAATTGTTATTGATGAAATATCGTAAATTTCAGTTTATATTAAATTACATAGGCTCAATGAGAGGAAAGAGACTGGAAGTAGTGGAGATGATGGGTAGAAGGCGGCTAGATAGTTTGTGTGTCCAGGAGATACATTGGAAGGGAAATTGGGCTAGGAGTTTCGTAGGTGGATTTAAACTATTTCATGCATGGGGACCGGATGAGTAATGGGATTGGTATTTTAGTTTCAGATGGGTTGAGTAAGGAAGTATTGAGAGTAGAGCGGTGGGAAGGGAGACTAATTTTGATATGAATTTTGATTAAAAAACAGCTTTGTGGGTATTATGTTTGTCTATGGTCCACAGACTGGTAGGATGGAAGCGGATAAGGAAGTCTTTAGGGATGCGTTGGAGAGGATGATGGGAATAGTAGAGGAGGGTACCGACCATGTTGTGTGTTACTGTGTATTTTAACGCTCATGTTGGGGTTAGAGGATGGATGAAGAGGATGTGGGTAATTTTGGATGGGGTAGGAGGAACACGGAAGGTAGCGAGTTCGTGGAACTATGTCTTGTTAATGGCATGGCTGTGGCTGGTTCCTTTTTCCAAAAGAGAGCCAGTCACAAAATTACATATAGGAGTGGGTCACACAAAATCGAGGTGGATTTGTTGGTAGTTGTAAAAGGAGCAATTATGGAGGGTAAAGGGTTGTAAGGCCATTGCCGGGGAATATGTTACCCCTCAACTTAAACCTAAGGTTTAAGCGTACGGGTGCGAGGGGAGTGGGTCAACAAGTGACTAACAGGTGATTGTGCAAAGATCAGGTGGCCGCAGAATATAGGGAAAGGGTGGCACATAGCTTCGGCGATCCACATGAGCAGGTAGGGAGTGCAGTAGTTGAGTGGGAGGTTAAGTTATCTTTTGTGGCAGTTGCATAGCAACTTTGTGGAAAGACATCGGGTAAGCGTGGGGGATCGTGGAAGAAAATGTAGATGTAGTGGACGAAGGATGTAGAGATGGCGGTGGGTTAGAAGAGGGAGGTATGAAATAAATTAGAAGAGATCAAGAATAGAGGGTACAACATGACTTAGCATTACGGCATCTATATGGGAAGCAAAAAGAGCAGATAGGAGGGTGGTATAAAAGGAATGGGGTGATATAAAAGCTACCATTTATAAGCAGAGCTGAATGATGACAGGGAAATGAAACTTATTTTAGAATGGCACGGAACAGAAAGGCAAAGGGAGTAGTGAAGGGAGTGAGAGTGATTTAATGATCTAGATCGGAAGTTGGTCACTGATAATGATGAGGTAATTACGGTATGGAATAACTACTTCAGGAAGCCGTATACTTAGAGAGGAGGTGCTGATCTGGATATACCCGTGCCGTGAGGGGTAATATTGAGGTTTTTGATATTTCGGATTAGGATGGGAGCTTGGTCACCAGTAAGCATGGTGTGATTATGGTCTGGGAGAACTACTTCAAGGAGTTGTACAACCAGGGCTGGCGGTGCTCACTTGGATTTACCTAATGCAGTCTGGGGTAGGGCTGTGGTGGAGGATAAGTGGACTGGACTCTGAGAAGGATGAACGGGGATATAAAGGATGCCATATTGGATGAAACGTGGGTGAAAATGTTTATAACCACAAAGGGAGGTAGGAGTGCAGTGGCTAACTAGATTGCTTAAAGTGTGTTTGAAGGAGGGGAGGATACATAGTGAATGGAAGATGGGCCTTATTGTGCCCATTTGGAAACGTAAAGGGGATATTCATGACCCTGGTGAGTATCGGGGTAGATATATATGTACCACATTATTTGAGCAAGTTTTTAAGCTACTGGGATGGATTTTGGATAGGAGCATTATAACAAGGGTTGAAACAGAGATTGGAGAGGAACAACAGGGGTTTCGAAGAGGCGAGAGAAAAGTGATTGTTTATTCTCTCTTAAGCAGCTGGCTGAAAAGAGACTGGAGGCTAGAGGAAGTATGGTATTGGATTTTGTGGATTCGGAGAATACTTACCATACAGTTCCTAATGAATTAGTAATGTCTCCGTTGAAGTGGATGGGTGTTCCTGAAACGGAATTTAGGATAGTGCAGGGTCTTTATGAGGGTGCATAAGGTAGGGTTGTGGTTTGTTTAATGATGTCCGAAAAGTTTGGGGTAAATGTTGAGCTCAGACAGGGTAGTGCGCTAAGTTCTCAACTTTTCATTACGTTAATGGAAGTGATTAGCACGAAAATCAGTACTTAAGAACGTCCTGCAAAACTATGTACGCCGACGATCTGGCAGTTGTTATGGAAAGTAAGCAGGAGTTATAGGAGGTTTTGGTAGATTGGAAGGATGTATTTGAGAGACATGGACTACGTATGCCCCTGGATAAGACGGATGTCTTTTCAGTGGGTGCTTAGCGACATGAATTGGATATAACCCTAATATGCAAAGATATTAAGCAAAGGGATATAGTTTTGCATATATGGGGGACTGATATCTCGTGACAGATGTTCTGATGGGGAGATGCGCAATATGATTCAATCCGGGGCGTTGACCTGGAAGAATGTAGAGGAGGTTATGACAGATAGTCACATTTTGTAGAAATTAAAAGGGAAAGTTTTGGGTAGGCTACTTGTGTTATTCCAGCATGTATTTACATACCTGAAACCGTGGCTCTGTCTAATGCTCAGCAACAGCGTCTTCAAGTGTGTAAAAATAACTGGATGATAAGGATCGTAGGGATTAAGCGGGTGGAGAGGAGGATGTTAGTTGATATTAGGGAGGATATTGGAATGACTAGGAGTCTTGGGGATAGGCTGAATAGGGGCATACGAGGTGCATGTGATGGGCACGTATAGAATGGATGGATGACGATGTCGTATACGGAAGCTGGTAGAAGGGGTAAAGGGGAGGCCGCGATTGAGATGCAAGGACTGCCTGGACGGGATTCCGTGCGCGCTATGGGGGAGGGGGACTGGATGGCCATGGCTTTGAATAGAGGGCGGTGGAGTGCGCTGGCCAATGATGCAGCTGTTAGTTAGAGTATTCTTCTTCACCCTTTGTTAGGGACTCACGAGGTAGAGAGAGATTAAATAAATTAGCATGATGATTGTTTGAAATAATACATGTATCTGACATATTTGAAATAAGTAATTTAGAACTATGGATGGATTTTTTAGTTATCATTATTTATTAATTATAATACAATTGGTCATGATATGATACTGTATATTTATAAATGGTGTTTTGTTTTACCATGGTATAGCTTGATAACTGCGTGTATAGCGGATATATTTGAAAATAATAAAATATGGATGGAAAAAATAATAAATAATAATGTGATTCTATTTTTGATTAAATCTCGTACCTAGTTTCGTTTGAATTGACTGGAAACCCAAGTGCCGATGACTGGTATATCATTAATATCCAACAGTATGGATACTACAGGGTCAACTACGATATCGAAAATTGGATGAAACTAGCAGCACAACTGGAAAGTAATAAAAATGTGAGTTGCATGCACACTTTGTTTATTATTATACTAATTTGAGTATACTTGAGTTTGTATTCACGATTTTTATATGCGTTGTTTTGGAAAATGTATCGCGTGCATAAACTGATGACACATTTGTGTCGTGTCATTTAAGTAGATTATTTGTTACATGTTACAAAGCGGTTTACATGTGCCATGACATCGGTGAACTTATTTAACGCACACGGTAAGTAAATGGTAGAACCTAAATTAGCTCCAGAGTTGCACTTCGAGGTTAACCACGTGGATAGAGAGAAGCAGTTGAGGTCACAGTGTCTTACATTGGGACACATAATTCAATAAAATAGGTCCGTTAGTTTCGAATCAGTAATTCTTGCATAATTATACCGCGTTTCTAAGTATTGAGCGATGCCATCCCTATACGTCCTCTAATGCCCTTTTTTGATTGAAATAAATAAATACTAATTATATATTTAACTAAATAAATAATAATTGTACATTTACCCGGCTACGACCAACATTGGACCTCAGCA
>JAODAI010171190.1:0-10811 GCA_027575025.1 Scotoplanes globosa | reverse complement strand
TTAGGGACACTATATCCAAATAGGGACACTAGGGGTAAAAAAATTGCTAATTGGTCGGGGGTATAAGGGGGTTATACCAGGGAGTTGCTATTAGAAGGAGATCCATCCAGCCACTCTCTTTTGATCTTAGCTTTGCGCCGACAAGGTCAAATAAACAGAGAAGTGCAGACCTAGCCTACAAATATGTCAACATCTCGTAAAAGCTGCACACTCCAGTTTTTCCGAATATGACCATATATGGTGTGTCGGGGTTTTCCGTTGCTTTTCGGAATGTTAGCGCTAATGCATATTCAGCATGTTGTTGTTTGTTGATGACGTCGGCGATATTGGTCAGCTAGCTCTGCAGAAAATAATAATGGCCGCCAGTTTTAGCATGAGCGATATGGATATGGAGAACGAAATTGATCTAAAAGATCTTGAAGATTTTGTTATGGAAACAGAGCATATCGCGAACAACGAGGGTAAGAAAGGTTCCTGAAATTTCATTACACTTTTAAGACACGGAAAAAACGATTAATTTATGGTTAAACTTTATAACAATGTTTGTGACTGTGATAGCACTCGGCTTAACGTTAAATACTCGGAGTCGTAGGCTACAGTAGCCTAGCCTAGCCTAGGCTCCGGCTAGCCTAGGCTAGGCCTAGGTCGATGGTGATACTTTATTTGTCTGTTTGTATCGTAGTGCGTAGGCCTACGGTTTCCGTAAACGGCTGGCGTACGCTTTAAGAAAGATATTAAAATGTTGATTTTATATCACTGTCAAAACGCATATAATTGTCACATTTTGAAAAAAGTGAAAAATATTATTGTTGTCGTAAAAAATCAACATTTTATTTAAACCATGAAATAAACACCTGAATAAGATCACCACGAACACGACGGAGCTCCAAAGTAGTAAGCTTTTAGTCAATCGTTACTCATACGATACAGAACTAAGGGAACTAACTAAGGGCACAATAATTAAATATCTAGATTTGTGTCCACCGCCTGCCGCCAATTTCATTATTTTTTATATTATTTTTTAAAACTTTTTTTCCTTAAATTTTTGGTGGCACACCAACACAGATGATGTTGCAGAGTGTTGCGCAGCATCATATATGTCGTGTTTTATACAATAAAATCCTTTTAAGTAGCTAGTTGTAGCCTATTCCTCAAAAATCATTTTCTGTTACGAAAAATACATTTCAAAAATCACCCCAAAAATTAAAAAAAAATATTAGGCTATATTTAAAATTTATTTTGGAGAGCACAAAAAAGTTGTATATTGTTGTATTGAAGACAAGTGACAATGCAGGTGGATCTGAAATGCCATATTTGAGACCCTAGAGTACTGAATAACCCCAATAAACACGCTTAAAAAAATGAATAATGAAAAAAGCCTCATGTGTTTCCAAAATTGCTTGGACGTAAATCTTTCACTTTCGTGGCCTCAATTTTTTTTTCCATGATTCTTATTCAGCTGTAAAGAGATAGGCCTAGGTCTAACATTAGGCCTACTTTACTGTTTAGGAAAATACACTAACTTGACATGGGCCTGAGGCCATGCCATGGCATGGGGCAGGCCCCTCTTCGTATGAAAAATGCCAGTAGAGCGTAACGAAGATCTCCTGGAGAGTTTAAGGAGAGCAATCGCTCTCCTGGATGATATAGCCGCTGTTTTTTGGTTAATAATGGGCATAATAATATGAAAGGAAGTGTTCTAAAGTAAAAATATCTTATGACATGGTCGATTAATAGACACCATGCTACCAGAAAATACGGTAAAACCTCAAAAATTAAAAAAGTTTTTTTTTCAGGTGCACGATTGAGGGCACTCCTCGGCCACCTCTAGGACCACTTAAGGAGCGCGATCGAGCTCCTTAAACGTGGAGGCCTGATGGGGTACAAAAGAAAGGGATTCGGACTCAGGCTCTTAAGGGGATTTACTTGCTAAAATAAAAATCAACTCGATTTTAAAATATTATTTTTAATTTATCTTTATTTTTTTTAAATATTTAGACAAATAATTTACAGGTATGGCAGTGTGCCATTATAGCGGTCGTCCGAGACGACTAGAAATAGTGACGGACAACCCATTCCTTCCAAATAATATAAATCTGGTTGTCCTTCGGACAACCAATTTGAAATATGAATTTTACTATTTTGCAAGTATTAATATTTCACATTTCATGCCTCACCATATTTATATTGAGAATTAAATAAATAAATGAATTGTAATAAAATGTACCGTACTATTTATTTATCCAGTTACGTAGTGCGGACTAGCCAATCCTAAAGTGTAATTCATATACTGACAGAGCTAGGCCCAGAGCATGACATAACTGCTATGTCGGCCGCGCCAGTAGAAATTAACAATTTCAACATTATTTTTGTTTTATCATTGACATTTCATCGTTTAATACATAATTACACTTAAAATAAATACACATTTCATCATTCAGGATCACATTACTGTATGTATATTTTCATTGACATTTTATCATATTACATAACCATATTTGCGAACATATTGGCTAAAATTGGATTGCGTCTAGCTTTTGGCACTTATTATGATTTGAATGGGCTGACACCTAGCTTTTGACAGTTTAGGAGCCAATGGTTCATAAAATATAAAAGCCATGTGTGTCTTGGCACTTTACAATTGGCATCGCATTGTATAATTTCAGTGTGCCTTAATGTATTTTCTGGAAGGACAACCAAATTTTGTGAAGGACAACCAGATTTTGTTAAATTGGTGAACAATGGCTGCGGACAACCATTTCAAATTCCTTAAAATCGCACACTGTATGGTAAGGGGGTTTTCGGCCACTTAAAGAGTCATTCTTCATTTGTAGTAAAACGGTGCATGCATTTATATAAAATGTTAAGGTTTTAAATGGATCACATTTATATTCTCCTACTCCATGACATTTTTTTAATTCTGTTTAGTAATAAAAAAGTTATTTGCAAAACAAAATAGGTCACTTTAATATAATTTATCCCTTCGGACTTATTTTCAGATATTTTTTTACTTCTGTTTTTAGACTATTTACACATCCCTGGATGTGCAAATTAGAAGTGACTATAACTTACACGTCCATTTTATATTGTTGTTGTATAGGCAGATGGTTAGGCAGCATCTAGAATATGCTATTCAAGCTTGGAATCCGTTCTTAGCTAAGGATAGGATTGTTCTGGAGAGAGTTCAAAGAAGGGCTACTAAATTAGTTAGTTCCCTTACAGGCAATGCCAAAATGGACAGGTTAGCAGGGCAGACAGTTCTAACCATGGCGGGGGCATCTCATAGCACAGAAAGTCAATGAAAAATTTGGCATTCGGTGTACAATTATTTTGGAGGGCACAAATGCCAAAGTAAAGGGCACGGAGGCCATGGCCTCAGGTTATTTCGAGCCATGCCCTTAGTTCTGTATCATAGGAGCAACGATTGACTAAAGCTTACTACTTTGGAACTCCGTCGTGTTCGTGGTGATCTTATTCAGGTGTTTAAAATTGTTCATGGTTTTGATAAGTCAACGTTCTGGTACCAGAGGTCATAGTCTTAAATTGCGTAAGGAGAATTCCAGGTTAGATGTTAGGAAGTTTTCCTTCTCTCGGAGAGTTGTTGATGAGTGGAATAGCTTGCCGGAGACGTTGGTTCGTGCTGATAGTGTTAATGCCTTTAAGAATGGTCTTGATAGGTATTTTTGTGACTGTGGACGGGTTTAGGATGTCCACTGGGTGCTGGAGGTTCAGGATCATATTATTTCTTACTTAACTTAACCACAGAGTTGTCATTAGACTTAACTATCCGAGGAGTATGCGCAGTAGAAACCATGTCATACCAGTGACGTCAAGACGAATGGAGTAGATATGTTTTAAGGAGGGATGAGTTCCATTCCCTGATAAAAGCGTTTCAGTGGGGTGATGTACTATATGCAAGTTGCAACCCTGGGTAGAAGTTAAACAAATTTGAAGCAGTTCCTGAGGACCTGATATTTGCACAAAAAATAAAGGTCCGCAAAAAGCTTCAATTATTTTTAACATTGTAAAAACAGCAGATCAAATAGATGTGCCAATTTCGACCCTGTTATACATCAACCAGGGAGTTGCATCAACCAGGGAGTTGCTATTAGCAACTCCCTGCATCAACCATGACATAAATTTATATTGAGCAATGTTGTATCTTTATGTTTGTTTCTTGCAGCGTTACCAGATACCACCGATGTACAGGGACCCAGCGTTGTAGAAAATGTTCCAGGTACTTCTGCTCCTGAAGATGTCAATTCCACTCCAGTTTCGTGTAAGATTTATTCAATATGTGACCCATTCTATTAAGACTTAAGTGATATTTCGCCAAAGTTCACATTACATGATCAGCGATTATACCACTGAAAAAATATATAGTAATCCAGGCCTGGAATTACACGTAGGCCATGGCCTTGGTATTTTTGACAATGGCCTTGGTGCCTTTCTATTCTGGCACATATTCAAGGCCACAATGGCCTTTGTGTCCTCACTCAGAATACAACTTTGCCATCATCCCTCACTAACTATTTAATTTGGCCTTGGTGCCCTCTAAGATGCATATTTGTGCCCCCTAAACCTGAATAAAATGGCTACCTTATTTCCAGGCCTGGTGATCATAATGTGAAAAATTGATTACCGGTATTTCGATAAAATAAACATTGATATATTTTGCTCACTGTAGGGTTGAACATGGAAAATGATGTAATTAAAAAAATTGAAGCAATTTTTGCAACTATTTTAGCACAAAATTAGTGGAAATGTTAATATCTGATATTTTGCAGCATGTGTCTGCCAACATATACTCAAAACATAGCAAAATAATCCTGGCTTCAATTGTCTCTAATTTTAAGCCGCAGATACGACGGCTACAACTTTCATGTATTTTGGTCATCCCACCATGGTTAAAATTAATGAAAGCAGTGAGTTGCAATTTATATAGAAGCCTATATATATTTGATTAAAAATAAAAGCAAATTGCAATTAAAGTTGAATCTATCATCGGGCATTCAAATTCGATCGGGCCGATATTCATCAGTATCGGTAAAACATTGAATCAGCATTTTTTTTTTTAACAATTATTTTATATCCTCATAATTACTGTAATGCTTTATAGACCTGTACTCTTGTATAATGATCGATTACGTTGGTTGTACCAGGGAGTTGCCATTAGAATACCAACTCCCTGGTTGTACCTTGATATATAGGAGCGAATACCATTATTCTAGCATCGAATGGTGCTTTGTACCAATGTCCGAAATACTTTTTATTTTACGGATGCTCTTTTGAAGACAAAAATCCCCCGTAAATTTATTTACGGGAGCTACTTTGCCTACATTTATTTCAGGAGCTTCAGTCCTTCACGTATAAGGAGCGCCGGCGCGATTGGCGCTCCTTAAAGTGCTCCAGGAGAGCAGTCAAGTGCTCTCCTAAAAAAATCGAAAATTGATATATTTGTTTTTCTGAGGGTAACACTTGTTTTACAATGCTAATATTGGTCTCAAATCCCAATGTGATATTACTGATCTATATTCAGTTACATTTCGACCTACAGTATTGTGTTACAAATATAGCCTTTATAGGACCAGATTTTTTTTGTTGAAATTTTCAGGAGAGCCAAATGCTCTCCTTAAGTCTTCCAGGAGCTCCCCATGTGTTGCTCTCCTTGGATTCTCAATACGTGAAGGTCTGGAGCTTTTTTATTCCATGTGTTGCTCTCCTTGGATTCTCAATACGTGAAGGTCTGGAGCTTTTTTATTTTTACTCAAATATAGCGATACAAAAAGTTATTTTACATTGGTGTTTAACTTAAACCGCAGCACGAAAGACATAGGCCTACTACGACCAGAGAGTTGACATTTATAAAGGGTATAATAATATTAGTTTAGCAAAAAAACGCATCCATAATTTTTACGGGGGCTCTTTTGCACATTATAGGGGGAGGGAGGAATCTCCCCCGTCTATGGGGAGGATTCGCCCGCCGCCCCTGTATATTCCAGATGCTGGTTTGTACCAGGGATGGCAACTCCCTGTTTGTACCCACTTTAGTAACACTATTACCAAAAGGTTAAAAAACTCAAACAATTACAAAAAACATTGGATCGGATATCAGTAGCACTTTTAGAAAAGCATCGGATCGGCACCAAATGTTCATTTCGGTTCAACTCTAATTACAATTGAACATTGCATCATATCACTTTTCAACTCTACTAAATAAAAAAGTAAAAAAACTATTCCAAGGAAGATGTCCACAGGGCTAGAGAAAGAGCACACGCATTCAATTTTGGTATGCAGTGTGCTGTGTTCATTAATTTGTTAAAATATGCAGTATTATTATACAGGGCTGGATTGTTATACAATATATGGACGATCATATAGATTAGACCAGGGAGATGCCATTTAGAAATGGCACCTCACTGATTAGACTCACCCAACACCCCCCCCCTTTTTATCCCGCTTTAGCTATACTAATGAATATGCGTACAATTTTTACCCATAGTAACGTATGACCCCAGATATGACGTCATGACACGTAGCATGTAAAACCATACGTCATGCCAACCTAGCAACCAAAGTCATTATTTATTTTGGCCGTCTGAAGGAAGTTGAAACGCACTCAAAATAGTCGGCATAAAAAAATATTCTACAACATTATTAGTCGCAAATATTTCAGTTTATAAATTGAGGTTTGGCTGCTAGCTAAGGTTGAAGGGGGGCGCTGGATGAGTATACTATATATATAGACAATAAAACCAGTGGTTTGGTTTTATTAATATAAAATGGCAACAACCAAGAAAGGACACATCCTCATGTATTTCAAAGTATTTGTGTGTGAAGAAACAGGGATGTTATTTGTCTCCCATTATTTGTCTCTCTTCGGTGCTTGTATGTTCATTGTTCAGGCTGGGTCGGCCTGCCCTACACTCAAAATTTTTTGTGCACGTCCCAATTAAGGGCGGCGCCAGGACACCTCGTCGGGGTGGGAGAGCACAGGCCAACCCGAATGAGAGCTCTACCCTCCCCCGTCTGGATTTTTAATCTGTCTGGGTAAAGTTGTGTAATTGGGTGTTTTATGACCCCCTGTCGGGGAACGTTGTTGACTCTATCGGCGAAACCCTGGTGCCGTCCTTGATCTATACAAATAATAACCAGGGAGTTGCCATTAAACTCCCTGGTATAACCTCAACGCTGAAATGGGTCACGAAATTCAATCAATCCGTGGCCTGTGTGAATTTATATTTGCTGATATTTATAACCTTTCAATTTTTTTTGTCTTATGTGCAGCCAAAATGAAGTATCCCAAACGAAGGTTTACGAAGACCGATGCAGCATCTCAAGCTTCCGCATATGGTACGGCTGCCCTTGAATCAGTGTTTTCTTCACCGATGTTCAGCATGCAAACTCCATTGGTTTGTAAAGTACAGTTACTGGCAGCACATGTACAAGACGTGTATGAAGATGAGCGTGTGTCTGATTTTTTTGGGAAAATTACAAGTAAGTTGTGGAAGAGAGTTGCTGCCGAGGTTAGAGGAAAATGCTGGACTGAGGATCTACGCTCTCGGATGTGGACACAGTTTCACATTTTCAGAAGCACCAAGAAGCCTCAAAATAAATGGACAGAGTTATTGGATTTTTTAAAACTTGATCGTGGGAAGGACGAAGAGCTATTTCTATATCAACATATATTAGAGGAAGTTTTCGGACAGGTGATGAGAGCAATGATGCTGAAGGACCATCCACTTCATTCATCGATAGTGCCCAATACACAGATGGATGAGCATGAGGAACAGGCTCTCCGGTACTGTGCCGGTTATGTCCCACTAAAACTGATAAAGCGATATAGACAAATGCCGACTAATACTACTGCTACCATGTTTGTAGCTTTACTTAAATCATGGACAAGTGATGATACTGCAGGCGATAACCTTATTCACTTCACTTCTCTGTGGTTAGAGAAACAAAACAGGGGTGGATTATTTCACATTAACCATGACGTCTACAGTTTTTTTAAATCAATGGAACTTACAGTACGTTCAATTGTGCAAAAACATAATATAGAAGAGCTGATGGAATCGGATATCCAGGTTATTTTATTTGATAAATTGCATCAGTGTGATGTGGTGTGGAAATGTTGGAAAAACATTTCTACTACCCTCCATGAAGAAGTAAATTTAAAACTTTTTGAAGAAGTAGCAAAATGTTTTTTGAAAATGAGATGCGAGGCATTTTTAAAGGTTTATATTATGATAAGAAAGAACACTGATAATAAATTAGGGAGAAAGGGGGACAGGGGCCTCAGAAAGCAACTTCATAAGAACTCTGTGGCAACAGTTTAAAGGGACAATTGTAACTCAATAAATCACACATACAAGACCTGTCCTGGATATCAAATTTCATCAGCACTTCTAATATCATCATCATAGGTCCAGTTTTGATCCGGTTTTGTCCCCGATAATTCGGAGGTGGCCGGATATAATTATATAATTCGGAGGTGGCCGAATATAATTATGTTTTTTTGCACAATTGATACTACATATCTTGTCTCAATTGTTGTATTCAATTTCATCATATTACATTACTATTAAGCATATACTGTCAGGGTTTTCGCCAGGATATAAATTACGGGGGAGGGATATCACCCTAGCCCCCAAACAACAAAAAAACCTTAAAAAAAATTGTCAAATTTGTTGTTTTAGATTATTTTAGTATCCATTGTATGTGGTGTTTATTTCTACTTTATGGTTGATAAATGCAGATATTTTTTGTACCCTAACAAATCTGGAGGGTATAAACCCACCCTATTTTCAGAGGGGGATACATCCCACCCTGACGGAAACCCTGACTTGTTTTAAGCAGGAAGGTGGCCTCCCTGGTTTAAGAGACATTGGAATATACGTCATCAAATCTGTGAAATTGTGTTCACAAAATCTAACGCCATAATGATGATGATGAAACAATCAATAGTGAAATGGGTGCACATAGTAAATGTATGTACCATGCATATTACATGGTAGCGTTAATCCGTTATTCATAAACACATAATTTACTTTCCTACACTCTGATTGGTTAAAATCCAGACAGGCACTGGTGGATACATGATCCATATTTTTTGGGAGGGGTCAAAATTTCTAAAAAATCAACATTTCACTACCTCCTCCTGGATCCGCCAGTGGAGACCAGGTCTTAAATCAATTTAAGACCGGTCTCCGTAAAGTTAAGAGAATTAACATAACTGAATAAAAACTTACTTGATCCAGGGAGTTGCCTGCTTGATCTCTATTTTGAAAAAGATTGTTTGGCATTACATGACTGAAGTTGAATTTTTATTATGCTAGCTCATACATGTAGGCCTACTTACTTGGTGATTAAATTTGATTACAATTTGAATGGTCCATCATGATACACAAGCCGTCAGCTGATTTTGGACACTGTAAATGTATACCTGACGGATCAAATTAATGTATTAATATTAATTACACATTTAGTTTTCCAATACAATATTTAGCATAGTTTCATATGGAATCACGAAAAGCGTGCGACACAATTTGGGTATCAAATACGTATACTCAAACGTGCATGAAAATAATTTATTATTGCGTGGTCAATCTGCATGGTCCAGTTCAACATCTTTGGTCCAGTTCAACATCTTTGGTCCAGTTGATGTATGCATTGCATGTGGGTATATGCGCCTCAACTCGCGTATACTCATTTGTTAATTTCCGTGTCGTTTTCCAAATTTTATTAGATGCACTGCATATACGCACCTACAAAACACACGTACATCACATTATGTTTTATACATTAAGTTTTTTAATTCGATTTTGAACATCACATTTATATCTAAAAAGGCTCATATTTGTTGAATTTGAAGAGTGTTTATGAATGGGGATAAATACAGGGTGCTCAGTCATTAATTTGATTTAAGACCGGTGGTGACGTCATCGGCAAGGCAGAAAACGCCTCGGTTTTCTTTAGCCATCCCGATGACGTCACCATCGGTCTTAAATCAAATTAATGATCGCACCCTAGTATTTATCCCCTAAGTGATGTCGAAGCTTCTGATTAATGACTTGTCATATACAGATCTACTCGTGATCCGATCATAAAATTATGATTGATTGATTTCTAACAAGATGTGACTCAACAAGCTTCAAATATCAAAGCCCTCACAAATTCAACATAATTTCATACAAATGTGATTTTTTTTCTCCCTGGTTTTATTATATTATTGTAAACAACACACCTAGCGGTTTAGACCAAAAACGTGCAAGGTTGCTGCTTCTTTGGTTTAAAAGCCAACTGACTTGTGACTCAACTCCAGTAAAAATTTCAAATGACTACTTCACTAATGACCCAAATCCAATATGTTGCTTGATAACGAGTACATGACTATGTGGATATACTATTGTATCAGCTCAATGAAAAATATGTAATTTAGTTATGTAACTATAATTAAACTATTACCAAACTGTTATGCAATTAGCACGTAGCACACGTTACTATGATTACATCGTATTCACAAAAACAATTCGGTAATATTTTGGTAACTGTATTGTAAACGTGTTACTCCGCTAATACATACTGGTATGTCCATAGACTGTGTCCATAGACTGTATGTTATGAACATGTTATGTAACATGTTTGTAGGGTAGCATACAGTCCTGTGTTGTATGGATTTGATTCCTGGGCCCCATTTCATAAAAGATTACAATCAATTTTAAGTTTGATTTAGTTGACGTCAGGAAGGGCATCCGATCACGAAGGGCTACAACCGCTTCTGAAAAGCCCTTGCGCAAGTAAGGCACCGT
>JAODAI010171079.1:0-10816 GCA_027575025.1 Scotoplanes globosa | reverse complement strand
ATCTGACAGTAAACTGACGCTGTAAAATGTGCTCTATGTACAAATGTGCGAGTAAAAATGGCTGCGCCATGGGCTTAGTTGGCATTAATGGCTCTCTTGAACTGTTCCGCAGTGGACAGTTCAATGGTGGTCTGCGGAAGAGCATCCCAGTCTCTGAGAGTCCTTGAGAAAAAGCTGTGCTTAAATAGGTATCTGAGGTGGAGCTAAGTTTCCTGAAATGTTGTTGTTGTTGGATCCGAGTAGACCTTATTTTTGGCTGAATGTAGGCTGGTATTGGAATGGCTATTTGATGGTTTATACTTTTGTAGAGAATCGTTAGCCGAGCTTGCCTACATCTATCTCCCAGGGTCAGAAGGTGAAGATCCTCTCTCATAGCTTAGCTGTCACGCTTGCATCGCGTTGATAATTTCCACAAATGAAAACGCCTTTGTATCTGAATTTACTTGTAATAATAACCGCTTATTGTCGCAGCTTGTTATCGTCTCCCGGAAGGAATTATTAATAATTTTGTTCATGCTTTAGAGCTAACTTTAGATGAAATTATTAAAATTCCCATGTGCTTTTTATTGATGGTGATTTTAATATAGATCTACCGAAGGTTGGTCAGTTGCCTTCTTTTGATGATTACATGTTATATTAAGCTTTCTCTATTTCATTGATTTATTACAACAATTAATTTACCAACTAGAATACCCAACAACAGTATTTATCTTGTTGACCAAATATTTGTCAGATAAATATTTGATCCAAAAAAGAACAGGCCTTTAGTTAGAATGTACTGTATAGTCAAAGAAATATTGCAAATTTTGTCAGATTGTTTGAATGTTTTGATATATCTAGTATACTAAATAAGTTTGATGTTTGAAGTTTATTTCACCATGATACTCATTTTTCCCTCACTAGGCTCTCCAGGAATAAATGCAATGATAAGCCATGGGTTACTCCTGGGAATAGAAAGTCAATTAAAAAATATTTTGTTTTTCGGAAATCCTTAAAAAATCCACCAATAACTTTAAAAACTAAATTGGGTTATTTCCGTCAAATTTTAAATAAGTGCATTAAAAGTGCTTATTCCAATTATTATATTTTTTTCTGTTAATCAGACAAACTTCGTCCAAGAAGGCTTGGTCAATTATCAATAGTCTTCTCAATTAATCTAAGTCTCGTTCTAAAGCCGTAAAGGCAGTATTAACTCTGAGTTCAATAGAACGATATCTAAAGACAAGAACGATATTTTGGATGCTTTTAATGATTTCTTCTCTACTGTCGGCCCCAAGCTTAGTAAAAATGTTCCAATTTCATGTACCACACAACCTCAAAAAGTATTTCTCTCTCTGCTGTGTCAGTTAATGAAGTATGCAAACTTATTTATGATTCAAAGCCTGGTAAATCTCCAGGTCTTGATGATATTCCAAACACTGTTTTGAAACAAGTTTCTCACGTTTTTGCCTGTATTGACATCTATTATCAATAAAGTTCTAAATACGGGAGTCTTAATACCCGGATGTCTTTAAAAATAGCAAAAGTTATTCCTGTGCATCAGAAAGGTAATAAGTCACTTCCTGAAAATCATAGACCTAAAGTTTACTATCTTGGAATGTACTAATAAGCTGCTAGAATGTATTTTTAGCGTTTCCTCTGCTTTTTGGATACAAACAATATTCTGTATGATTATCAGTTTGGTTTCAGGGTTGGTAACTCAACTTGCCATGCATTGATGGATACTGTGAATACAATTTGTGGTCTACTAGATAAAGGAAATAGGGTTTTAGGGCTATATCTAGACCTCAAAAAAGCTTTTGACACCGTAGACAATAATATTTTGTTACATACTGTAAAGCCGAAAATTATGATTTATATTGTGATTTGTATTGTAGGCCTACTGTATGAAAGGCTTATAATACAATTATTTCTAGTTACCTAAATTGTAATAGAAGACAGTGCACTTTTGTCAATAATGTATATTCACAGTGTTAGCGTATTATAACAGGTGTTCCTCAGGGTTCTGTCTATGTAAATGATATTAATAATGATATGCTGTACCTGATGTTTCTACTCGATTATTTGCCAATGACACCAACGTGTTCCTGTTTAACAGAGACTGTAATAATTTAATTTGTGATGCAAAGAAGACTCTTGAACAGACCTAAGTAAATGGTTTTCAGCTGACAAGCTTACCTTACATCTCGGCAAGACTATCTATACAATTTTCCAACCAACTTCTACTTGCAAGGTTCCATTGCTGCCCTACTTCATTTTCTTTTAATGGAGTGGGTATCATTAAGACTTCATCCACCAAGTACTTAGGCTTGAATATCGCCGAAAAATTATCTTGAAGCGTTCCTGTCAAAGAGCTTTGTAAGAAGTTACTCAGTTACACTGGTATTTTTTATCGCATCAGAGATGCTCTGCATGCCCCCTCCAGTTATGCTTTTCAGTTGTATTATGCTTTATCAATTCCAGAATTTGCTATGGAATTGGCCAATGCTTCTACCCTGAGACTTCTGCAAGTTATACAAAAAAAAATAACAAAAACGCTTACTAAGAAACCTCGACGTTACTCTATCTACCTATTATATAAGAATCTTAATTTGTTAAAAAATGATGATATTCACATAAATGTTTCCGTACAATTTTATATAAGCATTGTAATGACATATTACCTGCTGTAATCAATACATATTTTCTTCCTATTACCATTGCCACGAATAACATTTCTACTAGAAATAATTATAATTTTGCTGGTACTAGACACAACACTATAACAATAATTATTGTTGTAAAATATGGCAAAGTTTACCTGGTAAGGCTAAAAATTAAAAATCACTAAACTCCTTTAACATAAATATTGAATTTCATCTTTTGTCACAGTACAATTGACTCTACTCCCGTATGTCCCATTTATCGTTAATTTGATCATGTATGCAGTGCATGTTGTTGGTCACTCCTTTTCATACTTTTTTGTTTATATATTTATCCTTCTTTCATATTTTTGGGGCACCAGTTTTGATAAGCATTTGATTTTTTCTGGAGTCCATTATGTGTTCTTAATTATCTACTACAAGTTGTAATATGTTTTTGTTTTCAACTTGTGATGTATCATAATATGTGAATAAATTTGAACCTTGAACCTACAGCTAAAATAGACTCACATTAAGATGACAAATATTATAACCTGTATTGGGTTAGAGAGATCGCATTTTGGAAATTATACTCTTCGGTTGTGGCGATAGCCCAAAGCTATAAGCCATAAAATAAAATGTGTACTACGATATGCCGATAAACAAGATACGTTTAAAACAAATACTATTTTAATTCAACGACCGTTCCGCCTCAGATTCAGAAATATTTCTTCTATGTATTTTTAACAAATGCTGAACATAGCCCGAAATTAACACAAACCATATGAAATAAGAGTAAATTGCTTGACTGATCTAGCAGTCATATAATATCAAACATCATAAAATGATGTACTTTTTGATTCAGACTGGTGTCCCAAAATGTGCAGCATGCCATGAAAACTGCATAACTACAATGTGGAAAGTGTCATGTTGGATTAGAGTGACTGCTGAGGCGATACGATAACGTTTCCAAAGTTCGAACTATTAATGTTTGATTTATTTCAATTGCTAAGCCGACCTTATAATTGGCAAACATGTGCTCAGTTACTAGAACAGTTAAATATACTCACATTAAAATGACAAATTACGCTATTCACTTGAAGTCATTCCAACGCGCAGGGCGTATAGCCAATTTTAGCTCCAAAATAGGCCCAAATTACAGTTGAAACCGAATGAAAGACTAGCCAATATCCACAATAACCTTTAAAGGCGAAATTAATTTAATCAATACAATGAACGTCCCCACGTAGTCGTTTCGCTAGACTGAGAACAGAGCTGCAATTATACTGTGAATTCTGCAGTAAAATACATATTACCAGAATATTGTAGTTTGTAGGCGAGCATGACTTGTATGAGGCGCGCTGATTGGCTTATCGGCACAGGAAGTATACTATTAGAGGAGTAATCAAATAATGTCCACATCTTGATTCGACATGACAATGACATGATACTAGGAATATAATACATCCAGTATATGCGTCCCACGCTATTTGGCGTAACGACCCCTACTATATATTTGCTTAAAGATATGATTTCAGCGGATCTAAATAACTTCATAGAAATTATAAAAATGTGTATCAAATTCCGACCCCGCATATAAATTTGGCTTCGCCCAACTTCTAATTGCTATTTTTATTATCACAACGTCTAGATCAGGGTAGCTTGGTTAGCCGATTGCTAATCATCCTCATGGGAACTGTTAATGTACCTGTATAATGAACTAGTCAATGCAAAACAACTAAACCATTAAAACCACAGGGAAACATTAATCAAATATATAACACATGCACGGAACTACATACACGTGAACACATATAACTGTATTACGGTAGTCGTATAACCCAATTATATACATTGTATGTAACCGAATACCACAGTAGTGGTAGCAAGCTTAAATGATAAGTCTACACTGAACTGACACTACCAGCATAACACCTGTTGCCAATGCACTCGTAATGGAGTAATTTCAAATATGCCCAAAATCGAAAGTTAATTACTTTTAAACCGAAAATGGGCAAAATAATTCAAATGCATGACACAATTATATTACAGGTGAATGGTCGTGGCGATAATAATAATGATGACGTGTGCAAAAGTTGAAAAATTCTCTGTGACGTATTGCTGTACCATGGATACACACGCCGTTACCGTACCGATAGTGGACATATTTTGGGTAAATATTATAGAACAATAGGTATAGAACGTTACTATTGGTCTAGCACGGCGAGGCTCCATTTGAAACATCACAGTACACAGCTGCATGTGCGTTGTCAATGCACCGACTACTTGTTGCACCGAGTACGCTTTGTATGTGAACAAGTAAACAGTGATAATTTAGCCAAAGTTTGTAACGTTAGGGTCAATGTAAATGGAATTACAGTATAATATAAGTCGTCCGTGAAGTTAGCTGCCAGTTTACATTTTCCGGTTTCCGATTCTTTGTTTCCTATTCCCAGGTTCCTGTTTCCCATTTTAGTTTCCGATTTTCAGTGGCTGGTTTCCGATTTACAGTTTCCGGTTTCCGATTTTCAATTTCTGGTTTCCGATTTTTAAAAACAGAGAAAAGCTTGAAATCTGCTAGAATATTCTCTATTCTCAACTTAGAATAATATGGATTTGGAGTAAACGGATGATTACAAAATTGATTTGTAAAATGCAACACCATTTTATTCTGATTTATTTCCCCCCCCCCCAAAAAAAAAGTTACCTACTTATTTTCAGTACGATATTTCTCCATAAACTACACATTTGAGCGAAAATCTCAGAAAACGTTAACAGTATATATAGCCTATGTATTATGTCGCATGGTTTGAATTCCACAGATTTTTCTTTATTATAGCCAAACTTGGATGGAGATTACGACCTAACATTTTTGAGGCCAAAATAAATTGAAAAATGAGAAACCAGCTACTTATTTTTTTGTGATATATCTCCATAAATGGATTTAATAAAAAATGAGGTATTTTGTCAACAATTGTGTAATTAACATGCCGCATAGTTTGAATTTAATTAATTCGTTTTCAATATATCCAAATTCGGAAGGAGATTAGGTCTTCGTTTTGTCATCTGTGTCTGCAACTAACAAAAGTTAAACATTTTATTTTTAAATGATTTGTAAAGTGCGCCACCTACTCTGATTTATTTTTCTCCCAAAATTTGAGAAGTTAGCTACTTATTTTTAGTACGACATTTCTCCATCAACAAACAACACATTTGAATGAAAATATCAGCAAACGTCAACAGTTGTATATTTATTATGTCACATAGTTTGAATTGTATAGATTTGTCTTCATTAAAGCCAAACTTGAATGGAGATTAGGACGTAACTTTTTGGAAGCCAAAATAATTTGAAAAATGAGAAGCCAGCTACTTATTTTTTATTATGATATAAAGATCTCCACAAATTGACTACATGATTTAATAAAAATGTGGTATTTTGTCAACCATTGTGTAATTAACATGCTGCATAGTTTGAATTTCATTAATTCGTTTATGGAGATATATCACAATAACAAATAAGTAGCTGGCTTGTCATTTTCAATTTATTTTAGCCTCTAAAATGTTAGGTCCTAATCTCCATCCAAGTTTGGCTATTATGAAGACAAATATATGAAATTCAAATAATGCGACATAATAATTATTCCCCTGGTGGCGCACTTTACAAATCATTTTTAAAATAAAATGTGTAACTTTTAGTTAGTTGCCGACATAAATGATAAAATGAGGGCCTAATCTCCTTCCTAATTTGGATATATTAAAGACGAATTCATGAAATTCAAACTATGCCGCATGTTAATTACCCAATTATTGAAAAAAATGCCGCATTTTTTATTCAATCATGTAGTACATTTATGGAGATATATTATATTAAAAAATAAGTAGCTGGCTTGGCATTTTCAATTTATTTTAGTCTCCAAAATGTTAGGTCCAAATCTCCATCAAAGTTTGGCTATAATGAAGACAAATCTAAGAAAATCAAACAATGCGACATAATACTTATTCAACTGTTGACGTTTTCTGAGATTTTCATTCAATTGTGTTGTTTATTGATGTAAAAATGTCGTACTGAAAATAAGTAATTAACTTCTGAAGTGTTTGGAGAAAAGTAAATTAGGGAATGGTGGCGCACTTTACAAATCATTTTTAAAATAAAATGTGTAACTTTTAGTTAGTTGCCGTCACAGATGACAAACTGCGGCCTAATTTCAATCCGAATTTGGATATATTGAAGTGGAATTATTGAAATTCAAACTATGCGGAATGTTAATTACACAATGGTTGACAAATACCGCATTTTTTAATCAATCGTGTAGTCCATATATGGAGATATATCACAATGCAAAATAAGTAGCTGGCTCCTCATTTTTCAATTTATTTTGGCCTCCCAAAAGTTAGGTCCTAATCTCCATCCAAGTTTGGCTATAATGAAGAAAAATCTATGAAATTCAAATCATGTGACATAATAATTATATAACTGTTGACGTTTGCTGATATTTCCATTCAATTGTGCTGTTTATTGATGGAGAAATATCGTACTGAGAATAAGTAGCTAACTTCTCAAGTGTTTGCATTAAATGAGGAATAGTGGCGCACTTTACAAATCATTTAAAAAATAAAATGTGTAACTTTTAGTTAGTTGCCGACACAGATGACAATATCAGGGCATAATCTCCTTCCAAATTTGGATATGTTGAAGACGAATTAACAAAATTCAAACTATTAATTACACAATTGTTCACAAAACACCGCATTTTTTATTCAATCATGTAGTCCATTTATGGAGATATATCACAATAACAAATAACTAGCTGACTTCTCATTTTTCAATTAATTTCGGCCTCCAAAAAGTTAGGTCCTAATTTCGATCAAAGTTTGGCTATAATGAAGAAAAATCAATGAAATTCAAACCATGCGACATAATAACTATTCAACTGTTGACTTTTTATGAGATTTTCATTCAAATGTGTTGTGGTGTTTATTGATGCAGAAATGTTGTACTGAAAATAAGTAGCTAACTTCTCAAGTTTTGGGGAAAGGGAAATAAGTCAATAGTGACGCAATTTACAAATCATTTTTAAAATAAATTTGTAACTTTTAGTTAGTTGCCGACACAGATGACAAAATGAGGGCCTGATCTCCTTCCTAATTTGGATATGTTGAATTCTAATTAGCGAAATTCAAACTATGCTACATGTTAATTACACAATGGTTGACAAACCACCGCATTTTTTATTCAATCATGTAGTCCATTTATGGAGATATATCACAATAACAAATAAGTAGCTGGCTTCTCATTTTTCAATTTATTTTGGTCTCCAAAAAGTTAGGTCCTAATCTCCATCCAAGTTTCGCTATAATGAAGAAAAATCTATGGAATTCAAACCATGCGACATAAATAATACCTATACAACTGTTGAAGTTTTCTGAGATTTTCGCTCAAATGTGTTGTTCATTGATGGAGAAATATCGTACTGAAAATAAGTAACCAACTTTTATTTTTTGGGGGGAAAACGAAATCAGAATAAAATGGTGGTGCATTTTACATATCAATTTTGTAATCAACCGTTTACTCCAAATCCATATTATTCTATTTGGTAATAGACCTAGATATTAGCAGATTTCAAGCATTTCCTCTGTTTTTAAAAATGGGAAACCAAAAATTTAAAATCGGAAACTGTAAATCGGAAACCAGCAACTTAAAATCGGAAACTAAAATGTGAAACAGGAAACTGGGAATAGGAAACTAAATAATCGGAAACCGGAAACCAGCAACTGGAAATCGGAAACTTAAATGGGAAACAGGAAACTCGAATAGGAAACTAAAAAATCGCAAACCGGAAACTGGAAACTGGCAGCTAACTTCACGGACGTCAGTGTACGATTGAACATTTTTTAATTAACAAAAGGCAAATGATACTAATGTAAGCACTATTTCGAGGAGTTCTAGCGCCGTTGGGGAATATTATCCGATTCGTCGAGGAAATTATGGTATTATATCTTAACTTATTTATTCCTCAGTGTGTCATAAAAACATAGTTTTAAAAGTTCCTGGCGCATTCAACATTTTTTCTGACGGGGGTGGGGAGTGCTCCCGCGTGCTTCGTTCAGATATTGGGACCCCCTCCCCCAGCCAACTTGTGCGGTTCACAATGCAACACCAGGGGTTACGGTCCATCATTCGGACTTGGAAGGTCTTTGGTAGATTGGTTGGCGTCTCAAGCAACACAGTTGATGTAGTTATTTATTGGTCTCCTTGTCCCCTGGACGGACACGGCAGGCTCATACAGTCTACATCATACATGATTTGATCTTTAGCTCGATAGCCATTGGGTGACCCACAGTTGAGATTGGTACCATTATGATTTCAGCCTTTGTTTTGTGCTTAATGGCCAAAGATTAATGTCCACTCTCGTCAAGTACCTACTTGGATCAAGTTATTGCTCCTCAAATAACACCCGGGCTGGGCTACTATGATCACAAATGACCTTGAATCAAGTTGGGGTTATATATTATTATTTTCGCCTCCTACAGACCTAATCTTCCAAAAAGTTATGTGTGATCAACCAACATAGAGTTATTGCTCCTCAAAGAAAATCAATTTTGAGACTCTAGATACCACAAATGACATTTAATCAAGTTAACTTTATATAATATTTTCTCGTGTCCTATAGCACTAGCCTGCCACTAAAAAATACGGCAGTGGGATCAATCAACAGAGTTATTGCTCTTCAAAGAAAATCAGTTTTGGGCCTCTAGGGACCACAAATTACCTTGAATCAAGTTGGGGTTTATAATATTCGTTTCGTCTTCTACATACCTAAGCTGCCCCCAAATATAAGGCAATGTAGAGGTTATATGATCCACCCAAAGCCTTTGATATACCAGTTAGAGCCACTGGAATACATTTAATGGTTAGGAAACTTGAGCTAATATTTCCCCGCCATCCCAACTGGCGAGCCACTGGAATATATTTAATGAATAGGAAATAGAGCCATCATTTCCCCACCGTCCCATATGGCTACTATACTTTATTCATTACCCCACCTTCCAACTACAAATTGTAATGCATTTCATCAACAAAACAAAACATGTATTCTATTTCAATAATATATTATATTCAATTTTCAAAACAATAAATATTTTGTATAACGCCTCACATTGGTGTTATTTATTAAACATAGTCTTACATTACTTAGTCAACAGTGATTTTCAGCAGTACAGGATGCCTATAATCAAAATAATGCCTTAAAATGGAGATGTGGCTATATGTATTTACAACAATTATAATTGATTGATTGTATCAAAGATCATGACACATTACACACATATAAGGAATGTGCCGGACGTTGCAACTTGTGAAATGACTAATGGGTAATTACAGTGCCATCCAAGTTTTCTGAATCTATTCATCAGTTGCAGCAAGCACAGCTGTATTGAGCTGTGTAAACAAACATTTGCATCAATTGTCATAGAATTGGCATGCCGGCTTGCTTCCTGCATGGTATACACTAGCTAATAGTGCTGCATTGTAATGTTCTGTGTGATTGCTTAGACGGTGTGCCTGTACCAATGGCGTTGTACATGTTCTGTGTGATTTCTCAGACGGTGTGCCTGTATCCATGGCGTTGCACATGTTCGGTGTGATTTCTCAGACAGCGTGCCTGTATCAATGGCGTTGTACATGTTCTGTGTGATTTCTCAGACGGTGTGCCTGTATCAATGGCGTTGTACATGTTCTGGGTGATTTCTCTAACGGTGTGCCTGTATCAATGGCGTTGTACATGTTCTGTGTGATTTCTCAAGACGGTGTGCCTGTATCCATGGCGTTGTACATGTTCTGTGTGATTTCTCAGACAGCGTGCCTGTATCAATGGCGTTGTACATGTTCTGTGTGATTTCTCAGATGGTGTGCCTGTATCAATGGCGTTGTACATGTTCTGTGTGATTTCTCTAACGGTGTGCCTGTATCAATGGCGTTGTACATGTTCTGTGTGATTTCTCAGACGGTGTGCCTGTACCAATGGCGTTGTACATACTCTGTGTGATTTCTCAGACAGTGTGCCTGTATCAATGACATTGTACATGTTCTGTGTGATTTATCAGAGGGTGTACCTGTACCAATGACGTTGCACATGTCCTGTGTGATTTCTCAGATGGTGTGATTTCTCAGATGGTGTGCCTGTATCAATGGCGTT
>JAODAI010171078.1:0-16616 GCA_027575025.1 Scotoplanes globosa | reverse complement strand
CTGGCAGAACTGCTTTATCCCCAATAGCAGCCCTGGGTTTTATTCATAATAGTGTCTTGACCCACTGGGTTGTTATTAATAAATCTACTATTATGGCCTGTACACACAGTCAGCTGTGTGCACTGGTGCTTGCAAGGCACATGCATGCTATACTAGATGTAGCAGTGCATGTGCATATCCGCATACACGTTGTGATATAGCAGAAGTTTGTTTACACAACACAGCATGTATGGCTGCGCCGGGCATGGTATATGAATAGAAATTGGAGACTCGGGTGCTAATTTGAATCTCAAGAAAATTATTTTCAGTTTTGTAATGTCGGGTGAGAATTCCAATGTGGCATATTGTGCGTAATGAAGGTTGAACAACAATATGCAAGACTTGTGTGCTGTTTTTAGTGTGGAGTTCAAAGGTCAATTGGCAAGACAATATTTTCAGCGGTTGAAACCTCAAATTACCTTTTGAACTCCACCAAAAACAAGACAAATCTTGTATACATTGGGGTCAACCTTCATACAGAGTTTGAACTTTGCCGGACTTTACCTTTTCGAGATAACATATTTACAAGCCATACCACCAGGCTATATTTGAACTTGTTTATCCAGGTACTACGTCACGTTAGTCTTGTCAAAGACCTTTTTTGAACAAAATGGCAGCCCCCATATCTTTGTAGTAGTCAGCTACAAGCACAATACTGGGCATTACCCAACTGTCTCAATTAAGTCCATATACATGCTGGTGTAAGCACCATTAGAGGAAATTAACAAATAATTCCAAAGTGAGTATGACAGATTGAGTTTAGCAACATCATATCACTTACAAACATAAATTAACTTTTATTCAGGGCTGCTGGCATATAAATTATAATCCCACTGCAGACATACAACAGATTTTTAGGGGGTAAAAGCCAAAAAGAGTCCCATGACTCTCACAAAAAAATCAAGAATCACAGTTCAATTTCCAAGAGTCACAAAATTTCCAAGAATCACAGTTCACTTCCCAAGAGTCACAGTTCAATTTCCAAGAGACACGGATCAATATCCAAGAGTCACCCAAGAGTCCTGGTTCAATTTTAATTGTGTGATTTGCGATATTAACTCTAATGTGAGACTTTTTTGGCAAAATCACTGACTAGTATTGTTTAAATAAATCATCCTAATGTTGTATGACACTACTAGCTTAATATGCATCTACCCAAGATCTTCCCTTTCAATTTATTCAAAATATATGACACTACAAAGTAAGGCGACGAGGAAAAGTGGGTACTATGTCACCATTATTGATTGACTGATTTCATTGCTTTTCGACGCAGGGGTTGAATTATCGAAAGCCTTTGATTTACCAGATTAATAGAGGATCTGCATGCTGGTAGTCGGGATGGAGGTCAGCTGTTAGTATGGAGTGTTTACACCCAATCAACAATGGTCATTTGGTAGCCATGATTGCACAGTGATAGTATAATACTGGTAGACTCGATGAAATGACACCACATACATAACCTTTATATATAGTAACTGGAATATAATTTGTTGTTGAGCTTGAGATATGACAGGTTTTTGTTAAGGAATATGCAATTTCTTAACGATCATAGGTCCATCTGTTGACGAGTTGTGCAACATTTAGTAAGCACACGTCACATAAATCGTCAATTTTTGTATTATATCAGTATATAACGTGAACAATACAAGAGATTAAAGGGTATTGTAATGTTAATATATAATTAATGAACCTATGTACTAATATAAATGTTTCAACATTTACCTAAAGACATATAAGGAACTGTAAACAATACAATACATCCAAAAACAATAGAATACATAAGAAACTAAACAATAGAATACATAATAAATTAAACAATAGAATACATAAGAAATTAAGAAATGTATTGAAATACAGGCAAATTTATGCAAATTAGTCTAAATTAGCACATAAATACAATATTTTCAACAGAAAGTGGGTTAAGTATTCTTGCAATGTCTATTCCTAGGTTTTCTAAGCATCTTAAGTCATTTTACACATTAATTTAATAAATAATGGTTCTTGAAAAATGGCAAAAAATTGCATATTGCACAATCAATTATGCAATAATTACAATTTTTTCGCCATTGCGTTCACAACACGACTCTTGTTTATATACCTACAAAAATTCAGGTCGATCGGTATTACCGTGGCTGAGATCTTAGGGGGGAGGCCTCTGATGCCCCCTCGGTGTTTTCAAGCCTCAAAATAGCCAAGTGCAGTTATAGGATTAACTGATCATTTATAACTTTGCAGTTTAATAGCCACACATGCCGAATAAACCACCAAAGATACCACATGTTTGCGCTTTCCATCTGCGTAACCGAGAAGCCAAACGGACACTGAATGTCAAATGGTCAGGTACCACACTTGACTCAATTGCGATCACCCAGTATATCTTGACGTAACTCTATATCGATGCCACTCATTCAGGTATAATGTGGAGAAGACAAAAGCTATAAAGTATGTGCAAGAATTAACATTGTCAGACAACTTACTGCAACAACTTGTGAAAGGCAAGTCCAAGTACTTTCCGGTCAACAACTTTGGTCGAATTAGCCTTGTGTTATTCATCTGCTGAGTATGCTTGTCCGGTCTACATGGGCCCGGATAGATCATCCCATGCAAAGACAGTTTATTCAGCCATCAATGTTATACATGTCGCCTAATGACTGGATGCCTGCAACTTATACTCCAACATACAGTCTATATATCTGGCACAGCTCCTCCAGATATTCGGGGAAGTGCTGCAAGCAGTCGAGAACGCCAACGATAGACTACAGATGAGCGCCATCCACTATTCGACCAAGTACCAGCGAACAGACGGCTGAAATCTAGGAAAAGTTTCCTCGGCGAAGTAGAACTCACTGGAGCTTCTAACACCAGAATGTCGTTATGGAAAGAGGGGCCCACCAACCTCCCAACAGCAATATCCATGTGACTAAGGGCAAAAGAAGATCACCATCCTGGTTCTCTCATGAGCTGGTCCGAATGGCTGGTCCGAATGGAAATGCCTGAACCAACTATAAGATCTGGTACTGGTCGCTGCAAGGTAACCTCCAGAAATGGTGTTTTCTGGACAATGATGATGTGACCTGTGTGTATGGTCTTGAACCACAAACATGGAACATTTATACTGGTATGTCCACTACTAGAGCAGGACTGTGATGCTAAGGACCTTATTGATTTCAACGATAATGCGGAAAATTGTGTTCGGCTTTGGCTGAAACACAATATATAGTTTACATGTGTGTATACGATAAGAAGAAATGCCGAATAGATTATTATAATACTCAGGAGCATATACTGAAAGCCTAATTTTCTCACTGTAATAGCGATTAATATGCTACACATGTTATAAACAAGGTCTAGGGTTAGGAGTTTACAACATGTATAAGGTTTGTAGGATTTTGAATGTCATAAATAGTTTCGGCGTGATTGTAATAGCACCGTGCTTGGAATATTTTTTATAGTTGCGAATCACTGAATTGTTGATCATGGTCCAAACTCATACGCTGAACATCAACCGAGAAGGCAATATTTCGCTAGTCGAGGATCACTCTATTTCTGTCCATGTTTCAAAGTTATGACTTCGCGTGGTCTCCAACCCACCCGGATTCGAGGTCCCTATATATGTGTCATGACTCGTAGACGAATGCTCTACCATCCATCCCGCCACATTAGTCGAATGAATAGGCTTACTGGCCCTTTTCAACGCAAAGGTTACATGAGCCACCCAAAGCATTTGTTATACCAATATAGAGCTACTGAAATATAAACATAATCATAAACATAGTCGCTAACACTTATGCAGATGATTTAAGACTCCTTCCTATTGCAAATGAGGAAATGATTCCATTGTTTAAATTATGATTGACCTAGAAGGTTTGTTTCAATTTTACGACGTTAACGCGTAAAATTACTTCACGTATGAATTTGAAGTCAAATTTCGATTTTAAAATTTGAGAAAGTCATTCGCATGGCAAAATCGTGATTGCTCTTGGATAGAAAAACGAGTAGTAGACCCGAATCAGGATTCAAACCAAGTATCGCCCCTTCAGTTTCTGAGCTTAGTAGCGTCAATTGTCACCGTGCCTTAGCCGATCAGCCACAGCACTGCTTTTGTTTATTTATTTGTGTTCATTATTTATGCATAACAACCATCCATAATGATAAACAATATATATATGACATATATGGGCCCTATTGATAATAAATGTGTCCTCCTAATCCGATGGCAATACAATCCGATTGGTCGATTTATTTTATTTGGCGACTCATTTGTAACATTATACTGTTTAATAGCCCTATCCTCGGTAAATATTGACCGATCATGTCCATGATGACAGGACTGATTCCCATGTTGCAGTCTCGTAAGTCAAACACCATATCAAAAATACCAGAACATCGTCCATTTTAAAGTCGTTGATATGAGCTACCTATACAAGTGCAATAAGTGCTTGATGGGGATTATAACGTCATGTATGACGAAGCCAGGTGGTACATACTTTAGACTCTAGTTCTTCAGACATTCTGGTCCACGCTATCTCGATAGTATCACTGCATATATCCATTCCATAAACATTGACTTTGTACTTCTGAAATAGAGAAAATACATCAATTACATGACTATCTATAATGTGGTATAGGTTATGGTTTACATAATCTATAGTATTATTAATAATAACACAACTATTTATAGGGCGTCTTATTCATACTTGGAAAGATGCCTAAAGAGTTTAAAATAGTATAGAAATAAATTAAAATATGATGTATAATAAAATACAGTCGGTCGGTTCTGAAGCAAACAAGATAAAAAGGAGTTGGTATACGTGAATAAAGGCTTTTCCAGTACCTGATTGAAGTTGTGGACGTTGTCTTGGTTTAACAACACTATCTTATATCACGTTCATATATATAATTGACTGCTAATGTAATGTACAGCTGCATCTCCACACGCCGATTGTTGGTCAACGTGATGTATACTGACTGTCATACACAGCAGTGCTGGTGGATTCGCCTGGTCAACCGGGGCCACCATGGTGAACGTGTGGCACCGACATGACCATTGCATACTTTGTGAGTACCGTGGTGAAATCTTCGTTGGTCTCTGTTAGAAGATACGAGAGCCACGTGGGAACAAAAGTACTTGTTTTATTTTACCTTCATGCAGCCATTGCAAACATGCCTATATGACAGTCACGGTCAAAGGGTTAACAAGACTATGTCTTATATCATTATAATTGTTTATTAGGTGGTGGTACTCCCAAAATATGAAAAATATACATGGTATAGATACCATACCTAATTTGCATAAAATTAGCGTAATTACGCAATACACACAATCTAAGGGAGCACATCTCCAATGATAGGGAATTTAATTTATCACTGTCCTTGTTTTGTAAGTGTTTGAAACTTTGCACAAATATTGAAAACATGTAAAAGGACGAACCTATGAAAGGATTTCAGGTATCTCTTAATTCAGTTTCAGTTTATTAATTTCTACCAACATCATCACAAAAACATAGTAGATATATTATTTTTAACATTTTAAAGAAAATTATATACATTCAATCATAATATACATACATTCAATTAAATATAATGTGATAAATATGGTGATATGTAGCGAGGGAGAAGAAGCAAAGCTTTTCGAGTCTCTCTCCGAGATAATCATAAGAAATAATTGAATATAATACTGCAAAAAATATTTTAGTAAAATAACAAACAAGATAGCAAGTAAACAACATACATAACAATATGCTTTTAATTTAGGATACAATATCATGGAAATGCAACATGTATTTCTTAAGAGATTATTTAAATATTTGCAATGAATGAGAGTGTGAAATAGATTTGGGAAGATAGTTCCACAAGCTAGCGCCATAGGACCGTAGTTGCAATTGATTAACTTTTGTCCTGGAGTAAGGGAGTTGAAATAGTTTGCTTCCTCGAGTATTGTACATATGGTAATTGTAAGTGAAGTAGTCACTAAAAGAATGGGGAAGAAGGCTCCTATGAAATTTATATATACAAATTCCAACCTGATATTTGTAAAGGTTATGGACAGGAAGAGTATTAGCACATTTAAAAAGTGGGGCAGAATGTGAAGTAAAATTAGCACTATAAACATTTATAATAGCCCTTTTTTGTAAACGATGAATTTGATTAATATATGAATCACATGCATTGCCCCAAAGGAGCAGATTATAATTTATATGTGGAAGAAACAAAGTATTATCTAATGTAAGCAATGTACATTTAGGTAAGAAATCCTTAACTTGTATATAACACCATTAGCTTGGGCTATTTTTAGCGACATATCCAACATGATCTTTCCAGCTTAGTTTATCATCAATGACAGTTCCTAAGAACTTGGTACTGGTATATCAAGGTCAAATTACCTATTTTTCATCAAAAAAGTACATTATATCCTAAACAAAAAATGTATCAATAAAATATCTCATGAAAGTAACATTCCCATCAATTTTCAGGCATATTGCTTGAAAAATGGCGGACTTATTATTTTTTGTGTCAAAAACTTAGTAATGAAGCTTTTAAACGGTATGCAAATTTATCTAGTAAAATTTGCTTGCAAAACACCAATTTCAAACATTAATAATTACGTTAATAACGTTAAAAACGTTACTAATTTCACAATAATATTAATAGTACGGATAACGGCTTCACATCACTAAAACACCAATCCAAAGTGTAGTTAAGCTAGTGTAATTAAAAACAATTTTTCTAATTTATTTCTGAACAGATTTTGAAAGCGAAAAAAGCTACTTCTGGTTCAAAATGTCTATACTTCATGTACAAAAATCTTAAAAAGAGTCATTTTAAGAGATTTTTTAGGAGATTTTTTCACTTCAAAATTTTCAAGATTTGTTCTACACCTGTTCTAGAAGCCATAGGCCTAACTGGAAATGTAACTTTTTTCATTTTTCTTAAAATACACTTATATCAAAGACTCCTAATCAGCTAAATGCAAAAGTACATATACTATGATACAGGCTTCAATCGTAATATTCACCCACCCACCCTCAGTACACACCGTTTCACCAACGTGACATTTTGTTAGTAAAAGATTTTCCAGAGCCATTATTTTTGTAGCTCAAGATTCACCTCCGAAATTTACCCTAACAGCAACATGTGCAGTCACGTTGTACTACACATCAGTTCACTTCATCTAGTTCAATATTCACAACGTAGCACTAAATTAGCTAAGAATTCACTGAGCATCTACTTTTCAAGTCATTATGGGAAATTCGACGTTAAGTTTACTGACTTTACGGTTGGCGCGGATCCAGGGGTCCGGACCCCATGCTCGGCGATGATTTTTTTTAAATATGCCTTACATGCCGATACAGTGGCGGATCCAGGGGTCCATGGGTCCAAACCCCCTGCTCAGTGGTGATTTTTTAATATGCCTTCCATATGCCGACATCGATCATTATTATTGTTTTTCCTATATAGGTGCCAGGAAAACGCATTTCAGCACATCACTTTAAAAAAATCCTAGGTATACCTCGGCCTACACACAATCCCACACGGTTTCCCGCATCTGGTACTCGCCATTGCTGCTTGTGCCTTCAATTTTCCCCCACATTTTTGCATAGCCAGTTTAGCTATATGAATGATTAATTATACAAAACATATTATCAGGATCGGACCCCGGGCTAGTCGCCGATCCATGCAGGGGGTCCAAGGAGTCCGGATTTCGCCCTATTCAGAGGTGATTTTTTAATATGCCTAAATTTCAGGCTGAAATTACTATTATAGTGCCTATGGTTTGGTTCATGGGTGCGAGCATTTCAGCCCATACTTTTCAACAAAAAAAACGGAAGGACCACACCACCTTCAGCACACCCGCAGTTCATGTATGTACATTCAATTGACGACAATCTTAACACCTAACCAGTTTACATGTGTGGATGATTGGTCGTGGATGCATGCTGGCAATCACATGTAAACTTATCAATTGGCCTACCAGGCGCGAATCGAGGGCGGTCCGAACCAACTTGCTCGTGGTATTTTATATATATCTTCCAGGCCGATATTTTATACTATTACACTAGGCCAGTATTTGGTTCATAGATGACAGGAAAACGTATTTCACCCCCGTTCTTTTAAAAAATACCGGGCTTCGCAATTAATGTGCGTCTAATTAGTTCCCCTCTTTTTTGAAACGTAACCCGGAGTTTACATACATCGATTATACAAAAATAGTAATAGTATTTGTCCCCGCATACGATGTTAAAGAATGAAAAATAATTTTCATAAAAGGGAAAATAAACATCCATAGCCTGGCAGATTCTGCAGGATTATAATAATGATTTACATCACGGTTGTCTGGATGCTTGAATAATGGAACATTCTATACCCACAACCATATACACTATAAAACGTTTATTTCTGCAATATATATATGTACAATCAAGTAGTAAATGTGGTTTCAGTGTGCCATATTGAATTAATATATACCTTTTCCATGTGAAATACACTGCCACCGATACCACAGCCAGGATTCAAAACTAGCTGTCCTGCTTTCAAATCTAACATCTTTACAAGTTCCTGTGGAAATGGAAATGGTACCATCGTAATATTTCATTTGTAGCCACATCTTAAATAATATAAAGGGGAATATATTGGGTATACAGGTGAAGAGTTCCTTCGCTAAACGCGGTAAACGCCATGTTGAAAAAATAGTTAGCATCACCAGTACATAGCTCTCATTTTAATACACACTGACTACCAAAGACAATATACAGAAATAATTAATTAAAAAAAATTACAACACATTGTCATTAATTTTACATTAAACATCTAATACAAGAGACGCTTTTACACAAAACTGCTAAAATGGATATATCCCGTTTTGCGATAAAACTCTTCATGTGTTATTCCAGAAATGGAAACAATGGAACAGATGATTGTACTCTCCGTATAATAACCATGCAGTCACAATAATTATATACGATGCATTAACACCATCTCACGATAACGGAATAACCGCGACGATAACTGAAATACCATTACTTATAAACTTAGCATGAAATATAAAAAACTTGCTGTCGGTATATACTAACACACATACGAAATTGGATTGCCATTATGTCTATAGTTTAGTTTCAAAATGACGTCGGAATTTAATAGTATTTCATTTTTTCCAGCGATATTTTATCACTTCTAACTCTTTATGATGATTACAGTATTTAAAAATGATACCACGGTAATGCAATATCACTATATGAATATACACTATTACATCATGAACAGTTGGGCTATAGTAATAATATGCCCATTAAATAAATATAATAAATAAAATGGTGACTGTAAACACAATCAACAATGATCATTTATGAGGCACATCAATTATTAAATAGCTCATATTGCAAATAGTTCAAATAGTTCGCGATATGTCAGCCTATGTGTGTTTATTAATCTACTCGTTGGATTATTTCATATACACATTTTTGAACGCTGATATCATATATGCAAATTAAATAGATTTATTATACAGCCTATAATGATGTATTATCCTCTATTAACTTGTTAATAAACTGAAAGAAGAAATTATACCTTTGTCATTTCAAGACCACACGGACTGAGGAAACCGTCACCAAAAATACTCTGATATTTCAGAAATATACCCATCTCTTGCTTCCCATGCAGTCTGTTATCCAATGAGAACTGTCGTAACTTGTTATCAATCGAACCATTTCCTAACGATCTCTTCTGCATTAACCAACACACCTGATTTCGACAATTCTTCAGCTATAACAGAGATATAATGTAGGCAACTTTAATAAATATCATATTTTTATATATTATATACAACACCCAAGATAATTCTAGACATTTGATTGGACAATTGTGTGTCACATGGCATGAATTAGAAATCTACTAACCCACGATCTACCGTTGAATAGCATATATTATTTGCACTACCGTGAAAATAGTCAATACTATACAACGGCTGTGACTTGATGTAATATTTTTAGGCCTAAACCCTAACGTACATGTGATGATCTGAGAATGATGATGCGCCCAAAATGTTGTCATAAAATTTAAAATGGATGTTGTATTAAAAAAAAATATTCATTCAAGACTAGATTTCCATTCAACTCGGCGATCTTTCAATGACTTGAAACAGTTTTAACCATTGAACTCAAAACCATTCACTATTTGTAGAGTATCACCACAAATTCAACACGATGTATGCCTATTTATTACATAGAGGATGGATCTACACTGGTTTTAATCTGCATTTTGTTGTGAGCAACGGCCAATCGTCTTCTGTCAATCAATTAATCAACAATGGTTCTGCCGATGCCATGGGTGTAACAATATTATAATATATTTAATTCGATGAAATGACGTAGCGTATCACTCTAAAACAAACTCAAATTTGAAAAGAAATCTTGTCTTAGGGGCACATACCAGAAATCGAGTCAAAATTGATTAAATACTATCCAAAATTGACCAGATTTGAATCAAAGTTGACCAGATTCTTTTCAAAATTGACGCAGATTCGAAATAAATTTGCCCATGCGACAAGATTTCTTTGTCATTTTTTTAAGAGTGAACAGTATAGGCCTACCTCTATTTTCATTCATAAATGGGTAGAGCTTCAATTTACATTTCAGTCTCATATTTAACAACCATTAACGTGTTAATTAAGTAAATTACACTCTATAGTATATTATACCAACATTATATTAATAATTTATTACTTTTTAAATTTTATTTTTTGTATTGTTGTATTTTTCTTTGTTTTTTAAAATTTATACTTTTTCGTCTTTTTCGTTAGATTTTTGCAATTTCGATCTGTCTATTTTTTATTATTGTTTATTCTTTTGATTTGGGGGGATTTTTGATTTTGTTATATTTTTTATTTTTTGGAGAAAAATTGTTTAAAAAAATTATTAGAAAAAAAATGAGAGGAAAAAGTCTGTTGAAAATAGTGGATTTTTTTAAGTGATACAAATTATTTGGGAAAATATATTGTGGGGCATTTTTTTAGTGCTATGCAGTGTGTAGTGGTGTGAAATGTACCATATAGCCTAAAACGAGGCATTGTGGTATCAACCGCAATCAAATATTATAATGTTATGGAAGTAAATTTTTTTCATTACCAGAGAGTGTCAAATCATGTGATACTTTAGCACATTTGAAGAGATCACTTAAAACCCATCTTTCTCTCTTTATTATAATTAATGCAAATTTTCATGAACCATACTTGTATTTATGTAAAGTTTCACTTTGAGATGTAACCTTCTGGTTTTAGACAGGATAGGCGCTATAGACAGCATAGGCGCTATATAAATATTTAATATTATTATTATTTTCTCCAAATTTCTAGGAGACACAGAGTTTCATCATAGTGCATCTCCATGCCAAGTTTTAAAAAAATCGGTCAAACAGTTTGGGAGGTGTTCGTGTCACAATTTTCCGGTGCACACACACACGCTCCCACCTGCCCTCCTGCCCGCCCTCCAGACCACATGCACTCCCCCATGCCCGCTCGACCTCTCGCCCTCCCGCACACCACTACAGGCATTTCCATACCCACCGAGGACGTTGACTGGTCGTTATTCTTCCGAGGACAGTGTACTTTTGTCAAATTGTCCTCGGTATACAGGTGTGTCTTCTGTTATATAGCAAGTCATGAACACACACACACGCACATACTCTAACTTCACCTACATACCGAGCTGCAACACTGCATTTATGTTACAATACCCAACCGAGGATTATTTCTCCCGAACAGTTTAGGGCAATACAAAAACATTGTTTGCAGTACATTTCCTTCCGAGGACGAGTGTTTTGTCCTCCGTCATCAAATTTGTCCTCCGTCGACGGGTGTGCTGCCAACAGTTGGTCCTCGGTCAGTATAGCCATCCACACGCACGCACCCGCGCGCACACATACACACAGATACCCACGTTTTGACCCCTACCCAAAAATGGAATTGCCAAAAACCTTTGGTTACCCTACCATATGTTACATCCAAAGTCTCGTAAATTAGTGACACCAAAAGTTGCCATGGTAACCGTTGCATTGGCAACCAGGAGAACCACAATATGAGCTCCAATGGCCGATTGACTACAATACCTCCTCAGCCCCTTCCGGGCGATGAGATAATGATAGTAATGTGATTTATGGTACATTTTGAGTATAACCAAAAAGGTGGTTGATGAGGACAAACTTGGGGAAATGTGCACCTTGTATACAAAGTTAATTCATGCTTCACCCTAAAAGTTGAATTTCTGCTTTAATTTTTTTAAAGTTTTTGCATGAAACATGATAATATTTATATAGACCTTCTCCACGGGTTGCCAACGCGTTTGAAACTTAAATAGTATTACCACAAAGAGAAGTTGATGGGCTATGTACATGTTTTCATTCATTCAGTCATAATATTATAATAATATTAAATGTCAAAATCTGAAAAATAACAAATTGATGAGTATTATGCTTTTTAGTCAATTTTAACAACTTTCATATTTGACTTTCAAATTTGACAAACGCCTACATTTGGAGTGGTGCGTCACTGTTGGTCAGACATATCTACTGGGTGAATTTGGTTGCCACGTGGTGCTACCGTGACCTTATCGTGACCTCACTTGTATTAAGACAACCAAGTAGCAACTTAGTAATACTAATACAATACATACCAACAACAACCTTTAATTCTGCCGGATTTTTAAAATTCAAGCGTCTATATAATATATTGTAGGATATGTTCCTTTATTTTATTAAGGCTACAAATGCTCTATTGTTTTTTAAAGTTACAAATGCTTTATTATCAAAATAAAGAACGACTAACTAATGGAATAAGATACATAGTTTTACATACCTCAACATAACCCCGGATGAAGGTTGCCGATATAAGTTTAAATCTCCAGCAGTGTTCTTTGTAACAATCAACAGTAGACACGCTTTCAAACACAGCATTGTAAAAGACGGGTGACCTATATCTTGTAGGATTAGCGGTTACTAAATTGCTGCCGAAAAAATTACCTAAATGAAGAATGAAAATATGTGATTTAAATTAGTCTCCTTATAATTATCCTTGGAGATCTAAATTTGACAATGCCATGCACAGAAACTCCGAAACAGCTACACATTAGGGATTGCACCAGGATTTTCCAGACATATATACTTGGCTTTCAGCTTTCCATACACAATAAAATGGCCATGCATGTCTACAACTAGAGGTTTTTACTGAGGGCACTCCGGTTTTCCACTCTAACCCCTTGTCCGTTCGTTGCGCCACATGGTTTTATGGAAGATTAGCCAATGGCTAAAGAAGTTACCCTGACATGAAATGTTGACATAAAATATTCCCGGCTGTAGTCTAAAATAGTACGTATATTTTAACGGTCCAAATTAACCTGCGAGAGTTTGGGTTTATTTCTCATCAATTTACAATCCGAATGATCTTATCTTAAACATAAACTGAAAGAAAATATTGTTGCCATGCAGCGAACTAGCTTAATAACATTATAACAAAATATTCGATAGACATAACATGATCACTTTAGAGTTTATAAATATTTAAAATACATTTAACAAAGTTACTGGACTCGGCTCGACTGTCAAACATTACTGAACAAAATTTGTTAAAATTTGTCAGAATTTTTAGTCTTTTGGTTAAAAGAACTGTCCCAATTTTTAATGTGCGTGGTCTAATTGGACAAAAAGATTTAATTATCTGTTTCTGGATTTTTAGAACAATATCGGGAAATGTAATGTTTATCGTTATAATATCCTTGCCCTCAATGTATCATTATAATAAATTATGTAGAAAATATTTGTCGAATTTTATTTCTGCCAATGTAATTCTCCTCCCGAAATCCGCACCTCCCGTGATCTGTATGATACGCTGATCTACATAAAATGTTTTCTTCAAAAATATGGCAGTTCCTAACAACAAAAGAACTATAATAACGTAACCGGCCGAACGTTGTATCATATGGTGCCGCCGCCCACCCCCCTTACTATATAGTACGCTGATCTACATGGCGAACGTATAGAGACACACCGACGTATTGATGAGGGTCATAACATATGTCAATTTCTGGTCGTACTTATATATTATGCCTACCTTTTCCTATCAAATTACGGACAATGCGAGAATCCATAAACCTGACAACGAAAATTGCACTTTACATTGCAGACTCGATTCAGATGATCCATGCGCAATAAATCGTATCACCTTTCGCGATATGTCATCTTATATAATATATTATTCTTACCAGAAGGACTCCAGCATGTTTCTCGAAAGAAGATAAATCCACCTGGCTTCAGCCACGACAGCATGACTCCTGCAAGCTTAAGAACTTCTTTTTCAGACAGGTAGATCATCAACCAGTTTATGAAAATAACATCAAATCTGAAAATAGATTATAAATAGTTTTGTTAGACCATGCATATGGTTCAGGCAATGAAGCCACAATATTACGGGCTAACAAAAGTTCTCAGCAAAGCTAAATTGTTGGTGGCAGTCTCGAGCTCAGATCTAACCGTCTCGCACACGAGACACTAAAACTAAAATAATGATTAGGTTCTTGTCGACATTATTAATTCAATGAATTATAATTAAAGGGATGTACATCGTTTGGGAGTTATTTGATAACAGTTGTTAAGATTGCTTGAAATTTGAAAGCACTGTCGACAATTCATATTTTATGAGAATTTGTTCCTTTATGGTGGTGCATGATGTAAACTGTGGACAAAAGATAATATTAATTATTTGTCGTTTCTAGCTCTCCTCATCTATATTTTATATTTTCAATGAGCTAATGCTTTCAGAATGACGTGTTGACAGCGCATTGTTTACAAATATGTAAGTGTATATTTGAGTCAGTTTGTGTCACTGCAGCGCAGTTTGTGTCACTGTACCTTACTCTGTGTCACTGTACTGTACTTTGTGTCACAGCACCGCGATTTGTGTCACTGCAGCGCACTTTGTGTCATTACACCGCACTTTGAGTTGCTGTGATATTAGTGCGGTTCAGTGAAACAAAGTGAGAGGCAGTAACATAATTGATAGATTGATTGATTGGTTGTATTTATGGCTCACTTCAACAACTGCAAGTATGTGCTGTGAGGGTAGAATGGTGTGATCTTCGAATACGTTGATTTCATTTAAATATTTCTATCAATTCAAACTTGATACATTTACAAAGTATAATATAAATTGAAACAGTTTAATTATAAGCAACATACTTATGATGCGTCAGAGTTGAATATGAAATTGAAAAGGTAGGGGGACCATAATTAAAAACAAGAAGGGCTTTTCTAGTCTGGCTCTCGTATAACATATAATTATATACTATAAATAAATTAGAATAACAATAAAATCTTACAATGTATATTAAATCTTATTAACAAGATTAATGGAAATGTACATTATAATGAAAATGGCGTTTTACTGCTAAAAATGAATTAAGTGATTTTTTATCTAATATTTACAGGGATATTATTTCAACAGGTGACGCTAGAATAACAAATGTGTGATTGGTGTATGAATCCTGTTCATAATAGATACGAATGTAACAAATGGCTACCTCATGTATTATGATCATGAACATCTGAATATTGAGTATAGAATTAGCTAAACGTAGAGGGAGAATTCCATTTTGGAATGTGTAAATAAATGTACCAAGTTGTACCGTACAGGTTATAGATATATAACATATTCAGCTCATTAAAAAGATGGCGTTATGTATAAACGATAAATTACAAATATAACGAACAATACGTTTCCGCAGGATATAAATGTTATTGATGTGAGCAGTGCCCCAAACCAACAAGTTATAATGTAAATGTAAAACTATAAATACATTATATAAGGTTAGAAGAGCAGATTTAAGTAAAAATTGCTTCACTGCATTTATTGCACCACCCTGACCATTGGTCCTAGCTATATGGGTCAATGCATTTCTAACTGCATTGACCCTGGCTATGTTCTTGCTAACGTCACAAATATGGGCTTTCCAGTTTAATTTGGAGTCAATAATAGTCACTATTTTTTTGGTTTTGACTGTTGTTTGAATATTAACACCGTCCGCCAAGACATATTGAAATATTATAATTGTTAGTTTTATTATAAAAGACTATCACCTTAGTTTTTAAAAAAAGGTTATTTGCCTTTAGCCAATTTGAAATATTACTTATAATTCAGTAGTTGCATCATAAAGTGCTGTATTCAAATTATTATTTTGGAATAAAATAGTTGTATCATCAGCAAAGAGGAAATAGTGTAGGCTTACTATATATTCATTAAAGAGTAGGCTATATCGTAGTGGTAAGCTACCAATGCGACCGGGGTTTAGATCCCTATATCTTCTATAACGAAGTTACCCGGCTAGGACAGGTTGAAGTAAAATTATATTATGAGTTCGAGACCTGGGTGCGGTCGTTTCCTTGTGATCTGATTTATTACTGCTATGCAGGGTAAAATCATTTATTGGGTATAGATAACATATGGCTGTGTGTGATTTAACATCTTTTTTTATTCCGTTTATTTCAATTTGTTATACACAATAACATAAACATGTAATTTCTTTGATAATTACAATACA
>JAODAI010170967.1:0-10819 GCA_027575025.1 Scotoplanes globosa | reverse complement strand
GAAATTTGTGAACACAAACTTGGCATGAAATTGAATAAAATGTTGCACCAGATTGCATGTGAGGGCATTTAGATGTCTAAAAATAGGGACGCTCCGCGCCAACCAAGGTGGCGCTCCGCTTAGACGGTGTCTGACACAGATCAGTGGAATACACAAATCAGTAACATGCATTCTCCCCCCCCTTTTTTTCATTGATGTGTCACATAATTGTGAGTTCCAATCACCTTTAAAATAGTTAGGCCGTTGAATGGGTATTTTGTCGTAAATATCCATGCCCAGTAATTTTAAGGAAATCAATATCCATGTGGGCTGCAGGTAGGTCTATAATGAATATGTGTCTGGTACAAAAAACAATATATAAAATATGTACATTTTCAGTTAAACATTAAAGCATAATTTGTGTCCGTAGATGCCAGGAAAATGCATCTAAGCACTTTGTTTTTCCAAAAAATTATGGGGGCGGACCCCAAACACCCGTCGGTGCTTCGCGACTGCGGCGCTCGCTAGTTCGGCCTTCTAAAAATCCTGGATCCGCCCCTGCCCCTTTCGTTGCTACACTTTATTACATCAATAGGTGTATGTGTGTTGAATACTACAGCGCAGTGTATGGCGACGGTTAGCCCAGAGTGACAAGTATGTCATCCCGTACATGCATGGTGTTAGCAGTAAGCCGGTTAAGTGCATGTGTTTTGTCAGTATTAGTATGTACAACGTATTAGTTAATATATAAAAGTGGGGCAGAATAAAAATTCAATATTTAGCACAATTAACATTTTAATTTATTTTTGTAAATTTCCCCACTATGATAGTTGGTAAATAACACATGTGAAGAGATTTACAAAAAAGGCAAATATACATGTTTATGGAGCTACATATTCAGCTACCCCCACTTTTTAATAAATGCTATCTCGTATATATGCCTTTATAAATATCAGATTGGTATTTGTATCTACCCCTTTCACAATGGTCATCTTCCTCGTTATTTCGGGTGGCAATTTACTTACAATCAGCACACACAAGTAGGCATATGTCAATATTCCAGCAATGTTCGAGCAAGCTGGATGTTCTATCTGTCACATTATTTACACACCAGGGACAAAGTGCATCAGTTGCAACCGCGCGGTCACGTGGCGATACTTCACTCTCTTACCCAATTATATTCTAGATATTTGATTGGACAATTGTGTGTCACGTGACATTAATTAAAACCCTATACCCATACTCTATAACGTTGAATAGTATTTACAATCCTTACGATCGTTATAATAGTATAAAAATAATGAATCGTTTTGAGCGCAATGGTTAAAACTATTTCATGAGTTAAAATATTGAATATTTTATTTAACCAGGCCGCGCCTCTTTGAATAAAACATTCAATCTGTCAACGAATAAAATAGTTTTTACCATTGAATGAAAAGAAATTCATTATTTGTTTTATACAATACCCTTTCTTGAATAATGCAAAATATATAGGTCGAACCGCTTGTATAACGGCGGATTCATTGGCTTTCGGTGAAATCCCGGATCCTCCTTGAAATACTTGTAATTACTTTTTGTGGGCTTACATTTAACCAGCCTAAATATATTAGTGCTACCATTCATATGAACCTCGTGGCAACCAGCGCCCATCTAATAATTAGTACAACGGCGTTATAATATCGTGTGTTATGGAAGCAAATGTCTTGCATTTGCAGCTGCAACACATTGTAATCGGTTACCGGAGAGTATCAAATTATATACTTTGGCACATTTTAAAAGGTCACTTAAAATTGATCTATTCTCACTTCATTACAATTAATGCATATTTCCATCAACCATTATTGTATTTAATAATCACCTTTGTAAAGCGCTTTGAGCTGTGGTCTTCTGTTCTTGGACAGTTAAACAGTTAAAAAGGGCGTCGTATAAAACAAATAATTAATATTTTATTCAATCAATGATATAACTACTTTATTCGTTGACAGCCTATAATTTTCTTAAACGCCCCTTGGCTGTCGCCCACTGATGTTGCCACTATGCTTTGTTTTGTAAAGTTAACATCTATTATCCTAATTTCACATCTAATATATGAAAGAGAAATCCGTGGATATATAATTAAGGTATAATAAAGAATAGGATAACATAAATTAAGAGTACTCGGGTATAACCATGATATTGTGAAATAATGAAATTTATACTGAAAAACATAAAAGTTATGTAAACATAGTTATTTGAAAGTTTTGTCAATTTTCAAAATAACTGATATTTGTAAAACTAAAAATTGTAATAATATTTGAAAACTAGTAAGTGTCATTATGCAATAAACGTAATCAGAAAATAGGGGTATACCTGACTGTATTGGAGTGGACCTAATATGAATAGAGTTGATGCTAAAACTCACCAAAAACTTGTTGAGGGGAATCGCTTGGCAGATTTTGATCACATATTCCTTTCTGTATACAAATAATATATTTTTAAATAAAATAATGAGTTGTTTATTGTAGAGGCATATTCTGCACCCGTTTTATTGTATTTATAACTAAAATATTGGAATCCAAGTATTTAGTAAACCAGCAGTATATATTTGACATAATTATCATCAGCTTATAACATTAACTTACTCACTTATACAATATAATAAATAAAGTGTACAAATTATAGTGTTGGTGATTAGATGGATTTCCAAATTATTAGTTTGGTTCATTTTCAATAGTACATGAAAAAAGAAGTTTAAAAAAAAAAAAAATGGCTTTCATATAAATTCGACATAAGTATTACAAAGGGTGTACTAATAATACTAATGTCGATTTTTATATGAACTAATTGGGAATAAACATGATTTTTTTCAAAACTTTTTTTTCATTTACTATTTAAAATGAATCAAACTAATAATTTGGTAATACATCTAATCACCATAGTGGCAAAATAATTATATATAATTATGATTCTGCACCATTTATTTCGATTGACCAAAACTATAGATATAAGTCGGTAATATTATGTTGATGAGATCTATTTTGGGAGAAAACCAAGAAGAATAAACTGCTTTCATAATTATATATTTTGTAACAATTCAAGATAAATTATAAATATATCATCGGGACCGGCGACCTGCATGTGTAATTATTATTGGGAACATTTATCAGGGTGGGTGCATTGTATATCTCGTTATGGGTACAGCTCAGGATCGGAGACCACCATAATCCATTGTTGTAGTATCCGATGCATGGTGGAGTCCTGAAAACTAGGAGACTTGGTGCATTCTAAACTCTACTAACAAGCTCAAGAGCTACGATGACATAAATGTCAGATGAACAGAATACTCGCTTTCCCGACGCTTGCCTGAAATAGTGCTAAAAATAATGATATGGGAATTTGATAATGTATTTTTTCAACCCTACATAATATTTATGATATTAATATAAAATATTATATGGCTACTTCAAAATAAATCACCGATGGGTGGACTGTATACCATTCCCCACTTGTGCCACCCTGTGTGTATCTACCCGATATAAGGTGTAGTGGAGGCCGTAATAAAAAGAAGATGGCGATAAGAACACATCAATATACATACTGCGATCTTATCATATGCATGAACAAAATGTGGTAACAATTAGTGTAGTAATTGTTACATCAAACAAATGAAGGAAGTTATTCAACACCAAACATATCAAAACTGGTGACCGTTAATAGATTAGCCAACTACTGAAAATATGCATTAAATCAAATTAAGTGATACATAATTTAATATTGACAGACGAGACAAATAACCGACAGTACTCACTATCGTGTACCCTGTCAAGGTTGTGTTAATATATAGGCAGGAGAGCAAGATAAACCGAAATAGATTCAGACCATCTTAAATGATGTACATAGCTGTACACCTGATACAATGTACTAGAATATTTACAGTTACATTTATTAATGATTTTTTTCCATCCATATTTTATTTAAAATAACTTCAACGGTATTACAATCAAGTACATCAATAATAATAGTGTATACTTATATATACTTGGATACTATACAGTTTAAGAAGTAATAAGATATGTATGGCAAATAATAACAAACAAAGCATTGACAATTTAAATAATTATATAACTTACATAAAAGCATGAAAACAAACAATCATCAGCAACCGATTACTGAATAGGGATCACGCTACAAGTATATACTGCGCTAGGCATCAAGCTAATATACCAACTGACAATTAAAGAATTATTAAAGTGTCACTGTGTAAAAGACTACGACATCGAATACAAAGGGGAAAACGGAATGAATATAACAAATAAAAAATTTAAAAAAAGATTTTGATAAATGAATGATACTGTTTGAGTTAGCAATAGAAGAACCGATTAACTTAATATGCAGACAATACGACATCAAAACTGTATACTTACCTCATTGCTTGAATGATAGGAGGTTAAGATGCAGAAAAGATCAAACAGAGAGACATAATAATACCATGTTGAATACGGTCAGCCGATCTGTCTGATGTGTCAATATAATATAGTTTTGCCATATTCCATAATATAGTGAGATAAATTAATAACAATAATTAATATCAATATACTTACCACACTGTTTGGGTCAGTTGAAGCTGAGATGATGCTAATATGCAGACAGAACAGCAGCACAGCGTCCAAATATAATGAGACCATCTTGAATACTTTCTATCGGATCTGATGTAATCTGGATAAGTCGTTGCTTAGATATGTGTAAACACTATTAAGTCGAACCTCATGATGTTACATTCATCGAACGAATGGTGGTGTACTGCACGGTACGGTAATTTAAATACACATTTAGCTGCACTGATGCACGCTGTGAGATTATGGACACCTGTTTAGAGAACTTGGAAATTAATTTACTATGTTACTTTATTAATTCACGTTACTGAATAACTTGCTAGTTCCACGTGTCATTCGTGCATGGAACAACCGCAAGTTAATTTAAAGTTAAGAAAGTTTAAGATTGTTAATTATAAACCAATATGCCGAGAATAGTTGGACAAGTTGCTACCCGGTAAGTTAATAAATAACGACCGTCAAACACACGACGTCATGCCCAGTTTAGCAACATATGGCATACTACTCCAGTCTCCTGCCACGTTGTGGTAAAGTGGGACATTATATTAAAGTGTTCTATTTATCCACATAACATTTTGCATAAATTATAGATATACTAAAATCATGTTAATGTGCCAAATAATTAATCAAATTGCATGACCACTTGTTCGTGACATGTATGAATATACTTCCTTTAATATGTCATGCATGATGGGTCCCATCCGATACTTGTTTTCAGGCATCCCATTTATTTCACCATAGCACAATGTATATTGATTATATTTTATGGTGGTACTATATTAAGCCTTTTTTGGTGGGGTATATGCCACACAAAGAATATTACATAATAATCATGCTATGTAAGAAGTATGGTTATACCCAAAAAAATCAAATTGGTGTCCGAGTTCTCCCAACTCTCCATGCATTAATCACTAAATCGTACTCCTGACCGGTTAACTCGGTGGATAGAGCGTTGGACTTATGATCGTAAGGTCGGGGGTTCGAAGCCGGAGTAATGATGATTATATTTCAGTGGTGGCTCTAACTGGTATATCAAAGGCGTTGAGTGGCTCATATATATAACCACTGCGTTGAAAAGAGCCAGGAAACCTATTAATTCATTTCATTCCAAGTCTTCCTTTTCTGTTTGTATTACCGATACTGATACCAAGCTCATTTAGCAATAGTTTTAGACTATTATTATTGATATGCAATACACATGTAATTATTATTGGGGAATAGGAGTAAATAATATAGGTTTATGACAAAATACACCACCTACATCATAAAAGAGTAGACGGGGTAGATGCATTTAGGCTACATAGTATGATGTAGTGGTCAAATGATAACATATTTCAACCGCTCGGGCCTGGCGTCTTTTTCGGTCCGTCAGTAACAAAATAACATATGTAGACCTATATTAAGTAAGCTTCAGATTCTTAATAATTAATGAACATATTTTACAATTAACTGTATAATTTGAGTGAATAGTTAATCAATAACGACCGTTAGACACGACGTGGCTTGTTATAAGTTAGTTTTGCAACATCTGTTGTAACTTAATTACAAGAGCGTTCCGCTCGAAGTATATTAAGTGTACATTGACACGCTCTGGTTATGGAAAGTCACTTCGAATTTTAGATCTCGGGCGGTAAATATTTGAAATCTTATATTATGTATTATATGTAGTAAATGGTCTAGGTCTGTTATAAAATATACAACTATGTAGTAACCGAGTTATATAGACAAAGTAGAACCAACTAAGTATACGATGTAGGCCTACAGATGTAATGAAGAAAGGATATATAGTGATAGTATGTTTCCATCTGTCCTATCTTATTCAGTTATATAATCATAGATGACGTAGCAAACCTATATATGATACATATGTATAATTGAATTACAAGAGCGTTCCGCTCAAATTATATTAAGTGTACGTTATATATATATTAGGCCTATTTATCATATTTTGTATTATATGTAGGAGTACGTATATCCAGTTCAGTTTATTTTTAACTCATTAACATGTCGAGGCAGCCCAGTGGTTAGGGCATTGGTCTCGGAACCGCGAGGGCCCGGGTTCGATTCCCATCGCTGCTGCTGGTTGTCTTGGCATGTTATGTGTCCTTGAGCAAGGTACTTTGTCTCGATTGCTCAGTAGCCGCCTTGGTCCACCGAGGACACGAGGTTGATGTCAGGAAGGGCATCCGACCACTAAGGGCTACAACCGCTTCTGAAAAGCCCTGGCGCAAGTAAGGCACCGTCTAAGCACGCAGGGGGAGTGAGAAGACGTTAAGCTTCAAACATAATAATATAGAGTCATATAAGTGTGTGTCATATTGTGGTGTCATCAGCTTGCAAAACGTGCAGTATGGTGCAGCCTGCATAGGTATACCAAGTTCATTGGTCACACCGTATTGGTAAATCACTAACGGTGGCATGTTCGCAGGCAATATATTTTCTCGGTAATATCAAGTGCAAGAGTATGGAACACCAAAAGCAAATATAGTTATGTGATGGACAAAATTGATGTCGTGAGTGCCACAACTTATGTGATGAGTGCCACAACTTCTGATGAGTGTCATAACTTATGTAATGGGTGCCACAACATATGATGAGTGTCATAACTTATGTGATGAGTGACACAACTTTCCTGATGAGAGACACATTTGTGTGGTGAGTGCAACAACTTATATGATGACCCATCACATCACATAAATGTATCGCGTCACATATAGATTGTGGCACTCATCACATAAATGTGTCGCATCACATAAGTTGTGGCACTCATCACATAAGCAACTGTGGTCATCGCATAATACTGTAAGTTGGCGTCCAATACAATATACGATGGTGAAGACGATTTCTATTCCCCAAAATATATTTAAAACAAGTGAGGAGGTTAATATATATGTCCAGCCAATCATGTCAACATTTTCTGGTCGAATAAAGAAACGACGGTGCCAACTAGAAGATCATATATATTTATGTAGGATTAAATGATAGTATTTATACAACACCTAAGAATACTGTAGACATTTGATTGCCCAATTATGTGTCACATGATGTAAATTTAGTTTGGACCAATGCACGATCACCGTATAATGGACTACTCGGCCAGCCCATGCAATTGAATTACAGATGCCCAGTCGCGGTGCCACGTGACATACTTTATTATTATGTTATCTGCGATGTGATTGGTCGATTCTCCATGGAAACATTTTCGTACCACGCGCGGCGTATTGCTTTGGTATGACACAGCAAGTTGTAAAATTGACGCATTTAATTATTTTTAACTATTTTGCAAATTACTATTACATAAAAAGTATTGAAGCTATAAACATCACAGTTACGTGGTTGGACCAAGACATTCGTTTTCTCCCAGGAAATCAATCGTTTTTTCATGTATATACCACATAAGTATTGTTTTGATCAAAACACACTGAGAATTATTGCTTATCTATCCAGCCAGCTATGTGTGCCCTCCATGCACTATTAAAAAGCGGTCCGCAATTTGTTGATAAACAAACGAGTCACATGGCACCGGTTTGGGGCACATGTAACCATCAGCGTGCAGTATAACATAACACGTGCACATGGGCCAGTTTTAAATGGGAAGTTATAAACCGTCCCATGTGTTCATCCAAACACTCAAGCCATGTCCGCACTGTAGCCAGGTAGCCGGCTATACGTGTGTACCTGTGTAGTCTAACTTGCTGCGGTGCGAATAATAGTGCTAATTTTGTGTGAATAAAGGGGTTAACATATAACTTCCATACTTTAGAAATAACTAGATCCAGTGGTCGGCGAAACAAAACCGCGAAACATAAGCAATGCCATTTCACGCGAATCAATAACTAAAAATCAATAAAAGGATGTTATATAAAACAAATAAGAAATTGTTTACTTTCGTGCTATGATGCATAATAAAGTGTATTCGTTGAAAGATTGCAGTGCATGGTTCCATCCAACTCGGCCCCGCCTCGTTGAATGGAACCACTGCAATCTTTCAACTCATAAAATAGTCTGTCCCATTGCACTCAAAAACATTAATTATTTGTACAATAGTCCACATTGCCTTCGTGTGGGCTTGACAAATGTTAAACCACCAACAAATTCGCCTGTCAGTGACCTTAATAATTAGTTAACCCAATTCAACGAGAGCTATAATGATGCCTAAGTAATTCAAATATTTAGGAAGGTTCATAGAAATGAGTCGTTGAAAAAGAGCCATGAAATCTATGAATCAATGAACTTCACCAAGAATGGTACCTGAAATTGACTCAATCTACTAAATCAGAGGTCTGTAGATGACCCGACTCACCTGCCCACGGTGACTCGACTCAAACCAAGTAAAAGACATGACTAGGATTATACTCTCAACTTATTTTGAAATGACCCAAACCCTCAAATCCTAGTTACGTGATACTCCAGACGCAACATTTAGTAGGGGCTACGTCACAATACTACTTATTTGTGGGAATGCATGATCATTGTCAATGGTTTGTAACGCATGGTGTTCTCTTTTTTAACCAAGTGACCGACTCAGCGTTCACACAATTTAGGTTCCGACCTGTTATATCCATGGAAAAGCGTTGGACTTGTAATCACAATATCGGGGGAATCCGGGGGTGATGACAGTGACTGTAAAGGGTATATAAAAAACTTACGGCCTGGAAGGCATATTTATTTTACGACGTTAGGAGACCACTAAAGTGGATGAAGTATAAATACTTAGAAATTGTGCCGTCACGTCGAGTGGTCATCCAATTTATAAATCTGAAGTCATTTTTTGGATATTTTTATATTTGAGAAAGTCGTTCGCATGGGAAAACCGTGATTGCTCTCGGATAAAAAAATCACACTACTAGACCCGACCCGTTATTCGAAACCTGGATCTCCCAATTGCTGAGCTTCATAGCTTCTAGGGCCACCAACCTTATCCGCTCGGCCTCATGCAGGTTTGTGCAGAAAACATATCACCATTGTTGAAAAGAAACCTAAGCACTTAAAATCTTTACTATGTTTTTTTAATGACTGATACCCAATATTGGGCTGCTACGTCATAACACTACTTATTTGTGGAGAGCGGCATCAATACTTCCTAACATCTGACCCTGCCTTTGTGTAGTCCATTGGAATTAACTATTATACCAAATGATTTGACATCAGCGTTGACAAGGGCCAGGAAACATAATCACTCAATTTTTAATCAAGTGTCAGATTCGCGCTCCGAAAAATATGTATATAAGACTAGTGACTCAAACTTGGAAATGAACTGCGCGAGACTTAATATAACTTATGCATGGGCTGTCAGGGCGTTTGAAATGGCTACCAATAATATCACACGGCCAATCGTCGTTGTCATCGTCGTCTGGGCTTGGCCAAACGTGTCATAACCTAATCAATTGAACGCGTCCACAAACAATGTAACGCGTCGATTAAGTGACCAATCATAGTCCATTTTATAAGTCACGTCGACTTGACTTCTAAAACGGACTTTAATGTTACGCGTCGTTAAAATCTTGCATTTCCTGGCCGACTAGGTCAGAATAAAGATGACATGACGTTTAAAATGGAATCTGATTAGTTATTTCATTACATGTCTTCTAAAATGGAATCTGATTGGTTGTTTTTTACTTGTTGACTTTATCCGCTTTAATCGACGTGTTACATTGTTTGTCGACGCGTTCAATTGATTAGGTTATGGCCCGTTTGGCCAACCAATACATAAAGACGACGTGACGTTTAAAATGGAATCTGATTGGTTATTCAATTACGTATCTTCTAAAATGCAATCTGATTGGTTGTTTCTCTACGCGTTGACTTTATCACTTTAATGGACGCGTTACATTTTTGTCGACGTGATGTTTAAAATGGAATCTGATTGGTTATTCAAGTACGGGTACGCGTAATATAATAAAGGTTCTGACCTAGTCGGCCAGGAAATGCAAACATTTTAGCGACGCGTAACATTAAAGTCCATTTTTGAAAACACGTCGACAAACAATAGTAACGCCTTGCATTGTTTGTCGACGATCGACGCGTTGCATTGTTTGTCGACGCGTTCACTTGATTAGGTTATTACCCGTTTGGCCAACCATAGTCGTATGTTAATCAGTCAATATATGATGGCTATTCCCTAGTAATGCATGTTTGAGAGCGCAGTAAGTAACACTGCTAATTTAAATTAAATGACGTCACCGTACCTGCAGATCCTCTATATAACTGGAAATGCACCATTTGGAGATACTTTCTTGTAGGGTTGC
>JAODAI010170856.1:0-10819 GCA_027575025.1 Scotoplanes globosa | reverse complement strand
CCGTTTCACCTGAATTTGTAGGAGACACCAAGTTACGTGATGATAAACATTCCTACCCAGTATGGGAATCATTGACCTAGCGGTCTAGGAGGAGATCGTGACAAATTTAGAGGCCAAAAATATACACTCACAAACAAATAAACTTACAGAATTACAGAGTTTTTTTATTTCACCTTTTTTACCTCTACCGCAAAATTGAAGAGTGCTATTTTTCCGATTACACTACCATCTGATAGAACTCGTGTACCGAAACATTTTGACACCTTTCTTTTTCATGATAACCGTTGCTATCGTAACCAGGATACCATAATGTGCCAAAAAAAACAATCAAGTACTATATCTCAGCAGCCACTTCGTGGCGATGAGATAATTAACATCTATTAGTGATAATGTAGGATACATAATACATACACAGCTAGATTAATAATTTGTACAATGACAGGCAGATAATGTTATGAAACTAAGCAACAATCTCCTGTGAGGGTCCGATTCACAAACAGTGACCATAGCAAACATTGATTAGGACCATGTTGTTATCTGGGGCCGGACGAATAAGGTTGGTGGCTCTTTGTCAGATCCAGGGTTCAAATCCTGGGCTGGACCTAGTCGAGTGGCTTTCATATTATTGCGACACAGCCAGAAATCAGCGGTCATTTTGGAGGTGAACAATCAACTGTGTACAGACAATCAGCGACACTAAGTGATTAGGCTAAATAATTTGGAGGTCAACAATCTACTATGTATAGCCAATCAGCAACACTTTATTACACTGAACTAATGATTGGGCAAATATAAGTTTCTTATTTTGACCTACAGTTAGTATTTTCTTCCTTACCCAGAGGTAGAGAGAGAGAGAGAGAGAGAGAGAGAGAGAGAGGGATCACCACCAAAAACAGATATGCTTCTTCCCTGGATTATAAAGTATCATATTGTCTAAATCTCTATAAAAAAATTGAAAGGGCTTCCTCTATAGCCTATCTATTTCAGTGAAGTGGCGTCACACACAAAAAGGAAAAGGTTTATTGCGGTTGTAATTTAAAAGCATTCGCTTCTCCTACTTCGGTGGTCGCATATCGTAATAAATTAATTAAGCCTCCAAGTCCTATTATTATGTCTCTTTTCTCTACAACTTACCCCCTTCTCTAGTTCTTCCAACAGACCATACACTGCTAGTAGCACCATACTCACTGATGGCTTCAACTTGGTAGATGTACTCTGAAAATATAGGAAACAAACAAACATTGGAAGGGATGTAATCAAATTAATTATAAACTTTATTTTCCATAACTACTTAGTTTACAAAGAAATAACCCAAAATATTTGTTCACATTTTTAATAAAAGCAATATAAAAATCAAAGATTTTTTTAGATATGAAGACAAATTTCCAAATCATACACAATTGATAGATATATTTTCATGGCCCTTAAACGACACAGCACTTGGTACATATATTTTCATGGCCCTTAAACAACACAGCACTTGGTACATATATTTTCATGGCCCTTAAATGTCACAGCACTTGGTACATATATTTTTCTAAATATGAAACAACTCACACTGCTAGAGATTTATTCACTCAATAGCGGATTGATGTATTTCCTAGCTCTACCATAAACTAAAACAAGACAAGACGTACTACATTTGAAGAATAAAGAAGTCCTTCGAAGTTGGTATAAGGTACTTTGTGAGTTTCACACTTTCATATGTTCATACAAGGCAGACAAAGCTAAGAACATCATTAACAACACCTGTTATGGTGTTGCGGCAACACCACATTTATTAGCATGGTTCATTGCGGTGTCACAGCAACACCCAATGTGCAACAAAGGGGTTAATTTAATACACTGAAAGTGAAAGTGAGGGAGATTAACTTTAATGCTAAAGTGCCTCTAATAAATAAATGACAACCTGTAACTTTACCTGTAAATGGTCTTAGCTGATGATTTAGGAATGTTCTTTCAGGTCCATCATATTGCTGGCTCACCGACTGTGATGTACAGGATGTGATTGTCGTGGCCGGGCAGCCATCTAGATACACATTACTGACGATAGTGTCAAATAGATTAACAGTAACATCATTGATGATTATATCCTTCATGCAGCCACCAAATGCTGAAAGAATAAAATGATACATATGGGTTTCCAGTCTTAGGTGTATAAGTATGTGTAAATAGACAGTAACTATGCCGTCACATGTAAGCCACCAGAAGACTTACAATATATATTACTATCACCTCGTAAAATATAGATTTATTTATCTTTGGCCTTATTTAAAATGGCTAATATAATAGAGACAATTTTTCTTACCGGTACATCAGCATCGAAACTATATTGGTACCAGATAGGAGAATTATAATTAAGTCCCATTCGGGGGTTATTAGTCTGATGCTATTTTCACTGATCTAACTAGTCGGCTAGCATTAATTATAAGTAAAGTATTAATTCATTAAAAACATAGGAACATCAAGAGCAATCATGTGGCTCACGAGCATAGTGCTTTATCTGGGATATTCCAAGGCTATTATAATTAATCCAAAAGTGGATTGATGATTGTTTGATTAGTTAGTATCCCTGGCCTTTTTCATGCAGAGGTTATATGAGCCATCAAAAGCCTTGATACCCCACAGTTAGAGAGTATTATAGGCCATCACTTTATCCACATATTGACGTGTTGGGATGGTCCAGCTATTATGGCATCGAGCTTCAGAAATGCTGGTTACTGGTTATTTTAAATATTAATATAGAAACCATATAATAACATTTAGCTGTTAAAATGATTCATAATACTTCACCAGTCAACCAATATAACCAATGTTGTTATTTTAGATGAAGTAAATTTGAGTTGAAGTATGTTGAACGGAAATGGCTAAAAAGACATATTTTACACATTGATAAAATCTCCCGTACGTCACATGCCCCGTACGCACAGTGTAGTTGTTTCTGTAGGGTACATAAAAAGTACCCTACAGAATTTTTTCCAAAAAAATTACAAGTTACTTAAATATATAGAGCATAAACACATTTTGTTAAGATAATTACACTCTCGGTACATCATTCAGAATATTTTTTTTATATAAACTTTTCCCGAAAAAATTGGCTTTCCTCTGGTCCCGTACATCACAAGAACATTAATTGTTGGTGGATATGTAAAAACTTACTAATTTTATACAAGGAACTATCATCAATACATGTCGGATAAATCAGAACATATTAAAATATATGTTAAATGTACTTGAACTAGAAACGTTTTAGTCTCTGAACGTCCTGTACGTCACATTTTCAAATAGCTTGGACTTGCCCTAATATTGATGGATAATAAGATACGTTTAACTAGGTATTACCTTCAATGTTTAGTCCAGCGTTATCAGTCACAATCGATGCCTGGGATTCTTGTGGCAGTCCACCAATATATAAACTTGATGGGTTGGGTAGTATCTCAGCAAATGGAAGTGTAGCATACTGGGTAGATCGACCAATGACAGACAAGCTTAGTGATGTACCGGTCTTGACCAGACTAATCACATTCCATGTACCATCACATAGTCGTGGATTATTGATAATAATCGATGTGGTGTCTTCAGAGCCGGCATCAACAACCAACTGTTATGAGAGAGGGTATCACGTAGTAATTAGTATTCTGTGCAAAATAGGACTCGTTCCTAAAACACTGCCATATGTGAATATATGACAAATATGAATGAATGAATGAATGAATGAAAGCATTTATAGCGCCCTCCTTCTGCCGTGACGTTGGCGTGCTCAGGGGGGCGGAAATACAACTAGTAAGCAATAACAGCGAAAATAAAATAAATAAAACATCATGTTAAACCGTATCATGAATTTTCCTACTATACACGGAATGGATACTGAAGAGATGAAGTGCTTAAGTTGACCCATAAAAGTATCAATTCGTTCAATGTTACGGATGTCAAATTGTAGCGCATAAGTAGCTGTTATATAATGTACAGAATCAGAATATGGCAAGCATGCTCATGAAATATTCACTATATTGATTCAATAATAAACTGTAATATGGATACATAATATGCTTTCCAGTAGCTGAACAGTTTAATAAGCCTGGTCATTTATTGCCAAACTAAATTATTGATACTGGAGACTTTCCATTCACTTGTGAACACAAACAGCATATAACTGAGCACTATCTACAATATGATATAGTTATAATCTTTTACAGTGATTATATTTTCTCAGACCTGACAGAGATCCCCCATAGACTGTTACTCACCTCTAAGTTACCCGACACCAGTCTCAAATACATCATTTGTCCAGATTCACTAAACACAAACATCAACAGAGCCGAGGGAAATTCAGTTTGTAGTGTAAGCGATAGATTGAAATCATCTCCTCCGATTAAAGCATCCTCACGAAGCATCATGTAACCTATACAATAATTAAATAAAACATCAGTCATCTAAAGATGTCTTTAATTTATTTGAGAATAAGTTTATAAACATTCCTATAATAAGAAAGGAAAGTTCACAATAGTAGAAGAAGACATGACATACTGAATGATTGGTTGATCCTGTTTTCTGGCTCAATCTCAACAATATGTTTACTAGTTAGGGACATTGAAAACAAAATATAAGTAAGTAAAACATAATTGCAAGAAAAGTATTGCAATAATACTTATAAACCACAGTTTTGGAGGTATGTATGAGATGAAGGCTGGATTTTAGGACTGATGAATCAGTGGTCCTTTTGTTCATGATTTTTTGCTTAATTTAAGTTGTGATAATCAATAATTTATTTTACCAATGAAATATGCCCATGCCAGGTACTGTTATTTGAGTTTATAAATAGTGGCTCGGGCAAGAATAATGTGTGAAAAAATTGACTTGATGTATCAAAGTTTTCTCAAGGTTCTTTTTTAAGAATTGTGTTTTGAGCCACCCACAAACTTTGACCAATCACGTATTCAGGAATATATTATCACCACCACGGTTCTGAACCTGTGACCTTGCGATCAAAAGTCTAACGCTCCAACTACTGAGCGAACAGGTCACAGAGGAGTGACTGCAACCTCAGATGAGATGTTTGGAATGTGCAAACCTATGTCTGGCGCCCAGATACACCATTGGATTGGACTTGAATTTATTTGCACTCAAGCATACACAAACACATGAAATACAACATGAAATATACAAAGTGCAACAAAAATACAAAGTGCAGGGATGGAGACAATGAAGTCTCGAAAGACTTATCTCCACTGTGGTCCCTTATGAAACAACACAAACACAACAAGATAAAGACTTATCTCCACTGTGGTCCCTTATGAAACAACACAAACACAACAAGATAAAGACTTATCTCCACTGTAGTCCCTTATGAAACAACACAAACACAACAAGATAAAGCTACATATCATCCCGTGTGAAGCAACAAACACACATATGTGACCCATCATATCAAAACCAGGGACATGTCGCAAACCCACTTTTTGAGATATTAACCATTATAGTAATCAAATGTACACAAAAATGAAGAATGGCAAAAGCATTTTTCATCATAATTATATTTATTATTGGTTATTGTATCAAATGCGGTAAGCAAGAGTTAAAAATTTACCATACAGTTTCAAAAATTGTGATATTTGGCCCAATTTTTGCACTATTGTGTACCAAAATACCGGTAATTAACCTGTATTTGGCAACAAAGTTATTTTCAATGTAGACCGAAACACAATGATAATTTATGATCATAACTTGACTTTGGTCTATGGGTACATACTCGATAGTAGTACCAAATGAAAGCTAACAGTGCACTCTATATAGATATGTCAATATTTCAAAATATGATTTCCCTGGTTTTGATGTGATGGGGCCACATATGCAATAACAAGATAAAGCTACATATCTACAGACATTAGAAATTTGAAAAAAATATAAATACATAAATAAATATAAAAAAGACAATTGCGTGCAAAATATATGGTAGATTCATATTGTATTATAAATACTTGGCACACACACCCTTTCCAGGGAAATGGACTCCAGTTTGTAAATCTATAGGACATCCCTGCCAACTGGAGACAACATTATCCCTACTCTCAGCCGATGAGAAAGTCAGATCTTGCCAGATTGCGGTCGGGTGCCGAACCCTCTCCAGCCGGACGTTTCTCAAGCAGCCAACGAAGCCTTGTCTTACGACAGCGAGACTGCCCTCGTCTGATCGACGCAAGATGAAGTCATTTGGCAGTCCTCCGATATAAACACCAGATGTTTGACCGATGATGGTAGAAATTGTAGGAGCGATGGCAGAGCCTGCAGATAACAAGTCAAATGAGAACAGTTTTACACAATCTACAAAAATAAATTGCCAAAGTTGAATATTCGCATAACTCAATAAAATTCAAGTGGAAATGATGATACTACATAATATTTAGTGCAGTACATCCCACTCTTACATTCTAATTTCCAGCCATGTATCGCAATCATAAATTTTAAGATCAATTCATTTTTCCAAGTCTCACATAATTTGTAGCGTCTATGTTGAGCTTTTAAAATCCACTGTAGTACATTTCAATGCATCACAGTGATGTAACTTGACTCATGGGATTAGTGTGCTGATTTTAAATTATGTTTAACAATCATCAAAATTAAAGCTGCACAGATTTTTTATATATTTTTAGGTAAAGATTTTTCTTAACACATTGAGTCCCAAAATCGTGTATCAGTGCGCCTATATCTCCACTGTGCGGAAAAATATATATATATATTGAAAAAATATATATATAAATATTTTTGGCTGTCTAGAATGAAGAATATGTATACTCTTAGGATATTAGGCTACTACCAACACTAGATCAAAATCGTCTTTGATCTTGAATATTACAAATATGTTAACAGAATGCTCCAAACACACCCTGTGGGACTCAATGTGCAACTTAGCATTAAAAGTGATTTAAGTTCTGCCATTCTTGATGAATTCAACTTAGATCCTGTACAACTGTGACTACATACTAAATGTGTAAATATCTGGGTCATATGTGTACCAATACAACGTATTCATTTCTTAACTTATTAAATAACACAAATAATATAGTACTATACACCGCATGCTTCCTAGTGAACCGTGGGATTGATGTTACCACCAATAGACAAATTAACGTATTAGCATGTGACCAACAATAGACCAATCAAATATCAATGATATAATTAAGTATTTGTACTATTTTCCACTATATTACATACTACCAGACTAACAATGCTATATCTAGATAAAAGTAGGTATTTGTATATTGTGTACCTATTTGCCATTCCGTTATATACCGTAATAACAAATGTTATATCTACCTGTGTAATATCCATCCACAATGATCTGACCTGTGGTCTCGATCCGATTGACCTGAATCCGATGCCATTGACCGTCGTCATAGGTCAATCCATTGTCCACCGGGGTCACTGCCACTGCCCCACCCTGGGGGTCAAATAGGAACCAGGGCCGACCCTCTCGTAGCTGAATGACTACAAACTCCTGCTGGTCTTCGCGTGAGGCGGCAAACAGAATTAGAGCGTCTACGGGGTTAGATGAACCGGCGGGTCTCTCTATTCGGAACTCCAAATCAATACCTACAATAGAATGGGGGGGATGCGGTGAAGATCAAGTGTTTTATTATAAATAAACATAAAACAATTCAAACAGGAAAACTAAAACGCAGTAAATGCCATTTTCAACTTTTGAAAGTATGTGATGTGCGAACAAGTTGTTCTAAAAAATGTAAAACATATTGGGTATTATTTTTACAAGGAATTATGAAGTTGTTTAACGTCTTGTCACTCCCCTTGCGGGGCTTAGACGGTGCCTTACTTACGCAAGGGCTTTTATATCTTGGTATATTACTGTTTTGACTTTGGTCTTATTCATTTTAACCTTGTCTACATTATATATCTGGCTGTCTATTGTATAGACAAGATGGCTGGCATCTGTTTGCTGTGCTTTTTTTGTACATTTTATCTCCATGATGGTCATGGATGCCTTTGATGACCATTGGATCTGACCACATTGACCAATGCACTGTAAACACATTCCATAAGAACTTAAGTTATGTTACAATAATAATGTTGTAGTTGATTGTCAAATGCTGGTAGAAGCTCTTTAACCAATTTACCTGGCATAGTTAGATGATCCTGTATTCATGGACACAATACTGCCATATTGTCTATTGATCACCTGATAGATTAGCTCAGCGGATAGAGTGTTTGACCTGTGATTGTCAGGTCAGAGATTCAAATCCAGGGCGATGACGACTGTTGGTCCACTCCGGTAGCTCTAGTAATTGGTATGTCAAAGGCTGTTGAATTGTTGATACAGCCCTGTTGATACAGCCCTGTTGATACAGCCCTGTTGATACAGCCCTGTTGGAAGGGTCAAGTAATCAAATCAATCAGTCCAGTACCTCTAACTGGTATATCAAAGGCTTTGAGTGGCTCATAGAACTTCTTTTGTTCAAGAGGGTCAGAAAACTTAATCAATCAATCTAACTGATAATTACAAATGCTTCACACATCCCAATTATTGAAAAAGGCCAAAAACTTCACACATCGCTTGTATTGAAAAGGGCCAAAAACTGTATCAATTATAAATTGTTATGTGTGCATGCAGCATGAAGGTGAATTGTTGGTGCCAAATGCTGTAATATTAACTTCAAACAATTTATAATGATTAGAATTCCTAACTTCATAATTATATTGATAATCCTATTTTGGAAGCTATATTTGATCATGTATATAGTATGGCGATCCTAGATATGTGCATTGAAGACTTCCTGCTTAGAGCTCAATGGATGACATTTAATATCTTCAACTAGTCGGTGAATTGCTACTAGTCAATTGCTACTAGTCAATTGCTACTAGTCAATTGGTAGACAGCAGCATTATTTCCAACTTCTCATGTGGATAGTAAACATTGTTGTTAAAACGCAATCAATCCAATCCTAATATATATATATTTTTAAAATGTATGTTACAATTATCTCCTATTTTATCTGACTGGGTTAGCTCCGTTATATTGTGACGGCAAGGCCAGGAGTTAATTGCTGAGTGATGGTGATTAGATTCCAGTGGCTGTAACTGATGTACAAAAGCCTTTGTGTGGCTCCTATAACCTCTGCGGTGAAAAGGGCCAGGGAACCTATTCATTCATTGTAGACGATAGACAAAAAATATTTTCAAAATGAAGCATTCAACCTGTAAATAACTATTTTCTGCTAATTTACTATTTATGCCATTTTAATGCCCATTTTATGTGAGCCTGCTGGAGTTGATAGTAGACTTACCTCAGGACTAGGGGCAAGTAACTGTGGTGTCAATTTGACTCTGTATATTACATATGTTTTAACATGGATCTTTAATTGGTATGGTAGGCCTTAACATCAAGTAGCCTAGTATTTCTATAATTCTGTAAATATCACTTTATAAGATTTGAGTTCTTTGTACAGTTTGTGTTTTAAAAATTACAAAAAGATGTCTCTTTGAAATCGAGTCAAATAGCTTGCGTACCTGTCATCTTTTTGTCTTATTACAGATTATATACTCTCACCAAGAATAAATATCATGGGCACATCCAGCAACTCTAATTTATGCCTCAGTCACATTTGCTACAGCCGCCTCATCAATTATACAGAGACAGCAGCATTTTACGGGATCCTACAGTAATAGTCATATTTAGTGATATGGCGTATTTTGAATTTATGGAGTAAAAACCTGTGGCTACCACGAACGGGCGTTGTGACTGAGGCATAAATTACAGTTGCTGGATGTGCCCATGGTATATTAACTGCTTTAGGTGGCTCATTTATATATAACCTTATTGAAAACAGCTATGAAGCCTAATCAATCTCCGTCTTATAATTTGTTACGGACCATATCAAATACTTCGGGTGGCTCATTTATCTGTGTTGAAAAGGGTCAGGAAAGCTGATCAACTAACCAAGTCTGCTAGTGTCATATGTTATAATAGTGCATATGTTATAATATAATGTATGTTTGCTCTATATGACCCACTAACGTGTCACAAGTGGCTGGTTAGCTCAGTTGATGGAGCGTTGGACTTGTGATCAGAAGATCTTTAGCTCGAATACGGAGTGATGATGGTTATGTTCCAGTGGCTCTAACTGGTGGATCAAGGACTTTGGTGGCTCATATATAACCTCTGCTTTGAAAAGGGCCAGGAAACATAATTAATCAATGATAGAGCATCCACCTTACAGTCAGCAGTCTGAATAGTGATTCCTTGTCTCCATGGGTTCTGGAGGATGGGTACTGCGAATAACTTTAAAATGGTACATGTTGCCTTCTCAATGTTTAGAATATATGAGTTTGGAGCATGATATTTGGCTAAGTAAATGTTCCGAGGATGGCGCCGTTCAACCTCGATGTTACAAATGAGCTGTTGACACAGTCAATCGATTGATAAAGCATTGAAATTGTGATTACAAGGTCAGAGGTTTGAATATGGGGTGATTTTGACAATATTCCAGTGGCTCTAGCTTGTACATCAAAGCCTTTGGGTGGCTCATGTAACACTGTTGCTGAAAAGGACCACGAAACCTAATCAATTCAGTTGTCTGACCAGAAGAATATCAAAAACAAATAAACCGTAGTGTCCATATAGGCCTACTATTGTTTTGAGCAAATAAACCCTCCCATATAGGGGAGAGGGGGGATGAAAGTCACAAGGGTATGTTGTCACACATGCCATTACAAGATAACTACAAATGTGACAGGGGCCACGGTGGAGTATATTATACCTCGGTGGTACCTCATTCATATGAAACCAAAATATGGCTATCACGAACAC
>JAODAI010170745.1:0-10819 GCA_027575025.1 Scotoplanes globosa | reverse complement strand
CGATTTAAAGTGTCCTCGCTCAATGACACCCCCCGAAATGACCAACTGCAGCGCTGGTATTCGAACCGGGGACCTTGTAATACCATACATTTGTGTGTACAGTGTTCACGCGCGGCGTCAGGATGTATTTAATAGTAATGTAATGACCGCAGTATAATAACGTGAGATACGTGACATGATGAATCACAGATGTGCCCTTATAAAAATATATTCATGAGGAGGCATCGGCCAGACGCCGGCTATCTGAAATATACTAAAGAGTCCGGTCGTCATCCCCCGGCCCAACACCCAAAACGGCGCCCCAAAACAGCGCCGACGGGTAGAAGATAATGGTTGTTACCATAACGATTTACACACACTGTCATATTTATTTGTATTAAATAACAAAAATAGCGTGATAATTCAAGAAACTGCGGCCTACCTGCTTTTGATAAAGTGCCTCATGTACAACTGTTGTTGAAACTGGGAGGTTTTGGGTATTATGGGTTATCTGTTTTGTTGGATTCGAGGTTGTATGTGGTTCTGTGTCTTGTTGGAATAGTGTTACTAGTGAAGTTGCTCAAGGTTCTGTGTTAGGTCCTTTGCTGTTTTTTGTATATATTAATTATTTATATGATGTTGTTGATGTTTCTGGTATTAAGAAGTTTGCTGATGATACAAATGTTTTTATTGAGGTTTCCACTGGGTTCCAGCCGGAAGTGGAGAGTATTTTCCATTGGTCGGAGGGGTGGGGTATGCTTTGCAATGTTGATACATGCAAGGTTGTGTATGTCGGTATTCGGAATAGGAAGATTTTTTATAAGGACGAACGTAAAATTTAGCTGCTGATCAGACGGGAAAGGATCTGAGTAATTAATTTTATTTTCTTCAAAACTCCTGAGGGGGCATGGACACATGCCCCCACCCTCCGCGCTACGCCGTTGTCAACCTGGTTCTAAGTTATTGATGGATAATTAACAGTGTGGTAAGAGTATTATGTATTAATGATATACATAATTATCATTATGAATATTTCCATCTTTAATACATACCGTCCAACACTGGCAAAGAAGCTATCCATCTCTTCATATGCCAATAAGGCCCTTCCTTGAGACTCCTCGATGCTCGCAATCAAGCCGTTCCTCGACCACGAACTTTGAATTAAAGAACTGGAAATTGTGGCATGGTCCATACTCTTTACACACAGTGTCGATAGCTAGAATGCTTGACTTTTACCTGAAACACAAGGAGAACAAGCGTCTTATAGCAGTTATGGCTGAAATAACTTGGCTTTCGAGGAAGTATTAAATGTATAACAGTATAATGTGACCGGTATGTTATTAAATGATAAGTTTACACTTTTCTTAAAATGACATACGGATGCGAAATAATATAAAGCAATTCCAAAGGCCGACAACTTCCACGGATCGATCTTCCTTCAAGAAATAATAATGGTTTTAATTAAATAAATGCAGGCCCTGCAGCGAGCCTGTCTCATTGCATATCCATATTTTACATTTATACCACCGTTACTCCCTGTGTTTGGTCTTCGCGAGTGTGTGTATATTGGCAAGGAAGGAACAACTTGCTAAAGGTATAAGAAAGTGTGCATATAATGTGAGCTCATGTTGTAGAACATGAAATTATCTACAAAATGCTCCAAACAGCTAAGTAATCGGGCACTCCGTTCTCTGGCTATAACAGTTTGAAGTTTACAACCACAAGCCGCACTGGAGATGCCATTGTCCAATATCATACTCATCGATTCACCAATGTGACGTCATCTTTGGACAACAGCATAACCTGTTATGGCTTGTAAGTTGTAAATGCGTGTACGTGAAAAGTTTAAGTAACGGTCCGATAACGTTCGAACTTGGTAGAAAGGTTGACCCCAATGCAGGAGCGTAGGCTGGGGGTGGGGTGGGGTGGCGGGGTGGGGGGTTGCGGGGGTGCGGACACACCCAGCCAGCCGGCGAGGTCCGCTTAACCATGGTATTTTGGCAAAATATACTGTAAATACTGACTCTTTTTTAGATTATTTGGTCCGTTCAACGGAAAACTAATTTAATTATAGTGATATCCATCAGTCACGGTTTTTTAACAAATAATTAGTGTCTGTAGTCCAACGTTCGTGTATGTATTTGTATCTTTGTCCAATGTTAGCAGTGACGAGGTCCGCTAAGCCATGATATATTGGTAATATACAATGATTATAATGACATCAGCTTTACATTATTTGGTCCGGTGTTAAACGCACTGCAAATAATTATTAATGTAGACCAGATCCGACGTATTGGAGCATGGTCAACAATCCAGTGATCCTCGACTAGGAAAAAATTCAGAGGACGGCGCTATTAAACCGGAAGGTTAGAAATGAGCCGTTAAACACAACCAATAAAGATCCGACGTTCGGTATTTTTATCTTTGTGCCAAGTCAACTGACATTTATTATTTTTGTTCCGCTCGATGCAAAACGCCTTTTAATTAGTGATATTCGTAATCCCAATACTATACGAATAATGAATTTATGTAGCTAGGACCTACACGGTAGTTCCGACCGCTGGAAGGTCCCGTTGAGTAAAATGGGAGAGGGTTATGATTTTGCTTAACATGTACCAATACAACACATTGATTTTCAATAAATAATAAAACCGAACCACCCAACTCACTCCGCTCATCGGCGCGAATAGCTGCATGGATTAGGCGCTCGCCGGTTCGTAAATATGATCAACGGAGTAGGGCAGTGAGTAACCTCCCCCCCCCCCTCCTCCTGGCTAATCGGGAATTCTGAAGGAACCATAAAGAAGGAAAAGAGCTAGGGCAAGATGGTGAAAGGGGCAAGGTATAATTTACTGACCAAAATGTCCTTTAATTTATGTAAAATATTGCAATAGATTGCATCTAACACAGTGTCTATAAGGACCTTTCATTTATAAAAATTGTCCTATGCGCTACACGCCAACCAGAGGTGGCGCTCCGCTTAGATACTAGCTGCAATATACAGATCAGTGAAGAAAATAAATCAGTTAACTGGATGTCCCCCTTAACAATTCCCAGCTACGCCGTTGAACATGACAATACAATGTAATGTACCGGTATCCATAAAAATGTTTTTAAAATTTCAGACTCACTAAGTTTCCCAATAAGTAGGCCTACGGAGAATTTTGCATCGGAATAGGATAATGTAAATTAGGGGGGCCTACAGTAAAAAATATGCCGTTTGTTGCAGCTAAGCTATAACCATATTTTTTGTTCTTAGATGCCAGGAAATCGCTTATAAGCCTTCCATTTCTGAAAAAAATCTGGGGGAGGGCCACCAGACCCCCTTTAGGTGCTTTAAGGCCTGCGGCGCTCGCGAACTCGAGATTTAACAAGAAACATGCAAAGTGCATGATGATTTCTTGTCTTAATTTTGGGCTTTGCACATGTACATTATAAAATAGCCCAGGCTATATAGCCAGGGTTCAAAATAAAGAAAATCCCATGCTTGAGGTTTACTGTACGAGTTACAAGGAAAAGAAAAAAAATGGTTTATTTTTTAATAATATGCACGATAGTGCTTTGTCTCTTCTGTCGGGTGAACCAATTCCCGATAGAATCGGGTTTCCGGTTTAGAACTTGGATGTTGTTAGGACCATATTGCACCAATAAATATTCCGAAATAGCCTGTATTCATCAGACAGCCCTCTTAAATGTATCTTGTAATATCAATCAATTAAGTTTATCCAATTATATTAAATATACCTGTCTAATGGATCATGCATCAAACCTCTATTTGGGCAAAGATTATATAATTATAACTCCCTGTCTATTGCACCCCAGGGAGTTATAACAGACGCTAACAGGAAGCTGTATTATACAAACCCTTTATTTAATGCTTGCTGGACAGGTACCCTGCTGTTTGTGACAATGATATCAGTATAAGCCTACTGTTTATTACCCATGGTCGGTCACCCTGTTGTGGTTGGTATTATCATTGGTCACTGGTCATAGAGTTCAGAGAGCCAAATTCAATGTTGTATTATAAATAACATGTATATATAGTACTGTACTGCATGTGTGTACAATATAGTGCTATACATTGATATAGTGGCTAAGCGAAGTAGTACGGGGTGGGGGAATACAGGTATATGTTCCAAGCAATAATCTAGTATTGCAAATACACAAATTGAAATGGCTCTTGAATATTAACGAGGAACCAAAAGTTGCTTAAATGGTTTCTCTACTAGGATCCATATTTTTTGTTTATTTAGTACTTTTGAAACTGTACAGTATCTCTGAGCTATCGTGGATATATCAACTATAAATATTCCCATGGTTAGATAGCTCAGGCTTGCTATTGTATTTTCTTGGCATAATGTAAGACAAGAACCAACATGCAGTTTGCATGTTTCTTTTTTTAGATTTTGACAAAATTATATTTTGTAACTCCGGGAAGAAGCTTATATTTTCGGCGGCGGTGACATGGATATAATTAATTAGTAGGTCGTGCTTATTGCTAAAATCTTGGCTTGTGTACTAGGATCTATATTTTTTGTTTCCTAATAGTACTTTTGAAACTGTACATGATTGTATGGTGTCTCTGAGCATCCAGGGAGATATCAACCATAATTATTCCCATGGTTAGATAGCTAGGCTTGATATGGTATTGTCTTTGCATAATTTAAGACACGAACCAACATGCAGTTTGCATGTTTATAGGCTCTAGCCAGGGTTCAAAATAAAATAAAATCCCATGGTTATCCACAGCGTAACCAATTCCCATAAACAACACTATTTCAATTGATATGGGTGTCACAGGGCAACCACCTACATTAATCTTGACAAGAACTGGTTGCCCTGCAGTACATCTGGGCGTCTCGGGCACCCGGAGACCTGCTAATTTTGAATCCTGCTAGCCTATCAATATTTGACAAACAAAGCCCTGCCCACCCATTAATATTCGAGGTAGGTGTCACCATCAAATCAGTAGGCTTACCAACCGGCGTGCAGGGCATCCAGGTACCAAATATCAACCTAATCCGACCTACGATTATTGAAATATCGTCTTCACGAGCCATTTCTTGAGATTTTCGCAATAACATCCGCCCACACACTATTATGCATAGAATCACCGCCATAGGGTATCATTTTCCCAAAATCAAAAATGCGAGAGCTTCGCCTGTACATTGTAAAATAGCATAGTCTCTTCTAGCCTATAAATATTTTATGAACAAAGCCCCGCCCACTCATTAATGTGCGAGGTATCAACGTCAAAATCAATAGGCTTCCTAAGCGATCCATAGAGCAGCCCTGTAACAAATATCAACTCAATCCGACTTACGGTTATTGAGATACCGTGTTCACGAGCCATTTCTTGTATTTTTGCAATATTTTACGAATAAAGCCCCGCCCACTCATTAATATGCAAGGGATCATCGTCAAAATCAATAGGCTTCCTAGGTGACCCATAGAGCAGCCCTGTACCAAATATCAACTCAATCCAACTTACTGAGATACCGTGTTCACGAGCCAATTTAGAGTTAAGACAAAAGGCATAACAAAATGTTTATGTACATAGTTCTCGTTATATAACTTCTTCTTTTTTTGAGGGAGGTGGGGGTGGAAGGTGAAAACATAACAAATAAGAACCAACAAAATAGCATTATGAACTGTCTTCACAGATGTAAGAATACTAAAATTCCACTATTTCTACAATGAACCAAACTGTGTGTACTGACCTGGTTCGAGTGATTCTGGCAGTGAAACAGTAGTAGCTTGGTGAACTCGGTGGCGTTGTGTTATCACTACCGCTGACTAAGCTGGGGGTTGGTGTGTTGTCCCCACGCATGGGGCAACTGGGCACTGACGCATCAGAGGAGTCATCCTCCTCGCTCCAATGATGCGGCCGCTGATTGGTTACATCGTCCAGCTCACTGTCGCTCAGTTCCCAGGTATGTTCCGTGTCGTCATCATCCTCCGTGTCTATTGCAGGGGAAAACGCTCGGTCCAGTCGATGATCACTGGACTGTTCGCCAGAACCTCGGTCGGACCGTTCGGCAGACCGATCGTCAGCGCAGCTGGTGCTGTCTGCGTTCCTGTAGCGGCCGCTCCGTCTGGCATTCCGTCTGGCGCCCTCTCTGCTGGCCTCCATAGAGGTGTCGGCCGTATCCCGACCCGACGTCACCTCGTCTTGATGACTCTCCTCATTGTGACTGACATCATCATCGTCATCCACAACGTACCCGGGGTGAGGGTCATCATCATCATCATTATCATCATCATCAAGGTCATCATTATCATCGTCACCATCTACCGACTGGTGCTCGTCAGAGTCATCGCTAGCCAGCAGAGCGTCAACCACACTGTCCTCCAAATCAATCACACCCTCGTTCTCCTGCTCCAGCAGCCAGTCCTCAAAACCTTCACCAACAAATGAGTCCTCGGGCGCGAATTCATCCTCATCCTCTGAACTACCGCGCATTGGAGAGTTTGATCCGTTGTCATGGTTGCCGTTATCCTCAGACGGTGTGTCTGGGGTGTCACTGAATTCTTCATGCCATAAGTGGGGCGGGCATCGGGCCAACTGGGCTTCAAGTTCTTTGACTCGCTTCAGCAGCTGTTTAAATTCGTCCGCCGCGGCCTTAAATCGTTTTGTTATTGACTCCTCCATTGCTATACACGATGACAAGAAATGAAAAATGATTATCAAAAAGTTAATAAGCCTTTTCACGGTCTGGGAGGTCACCAAAGGTCAATGAGGATAAACATTGTTGATATTTTTAGATATATTTTTTCATTTGTAATAAACCTGAAAAATATAACTGTAAAGGAACAATTATATTATCAATCCTTTTTCATATTATTATTATTATTACCATAATATCATAGTATTTAATCAAATCGATATGTCGAACAACAAATTAACACATATAACCATGGGCACGGATCCTTTGTATTATTGTTTTGCTTCATTGACCTCTCTGGTGACCTCCTCGTGACCATGCACATATTCAAATTTCCGAGACTATGAAAATGTTAATTGAGCAAACATCTGACAAAGCGACTGTACTGTAGTTAAAACTTTGGTGGTGCACAGTAAGACCTAAATTAGTATAAGGTGTTCTACTAATTTTATAGGTAAGAGGTGATCTGGCTCAGCAGTATAGTGCTCGACCAGTTTCAATTCAGATTCTTCGCAAAGAATGTGAATTGCGATTGTTAGTTCAATTCTGGTTTACAAATCCTCACATCTCCGTCAGCATTTGGGAAAATGTCCAAAGACTGATGTGCACTCTCGTCCATTGCATAGGGACGTTAAATGGTCCTGGGTTAGGATCACTCATACCTACTTCGACATATCGGACCATTTGTCAAAAAGAGTTAGGCGAAAGCCCATTGACTATCCATGATCACATCTGATACTGTAGTGTATTCTGAACACTCACTATACTGATGAAATGAATCCAATGAATGAATGAATAGGTTTCCTGGCCCTTGTCAACGCAGTGGTTATATGAGCCACCCAAAGCCTTTGACTAGCAGCACACATATTAACAGGGCAGAATACTTCCTAGATAAGTAGCTACTTATAGCACCAGCTGTAATAATACTGCTGGGACATATTGCTTACAATTTGTCAGATCTTTTGTAATACCATCTCCTCCATTAGATATGGGACACCATCTCCCCCGTTCCATGTTGTGAACTGGTATTGAGCCAAATGGCTCAACGATTCCTTGCTTTTATAGTATAGATACTAATTGCATTTTGGTTTATTTAAAAATGATCTATCAAATTGAATACAATGTGTTAAATTTGATAGTACTATCTCAGATTATTAACCAATATACTTACAATATACTTGTGGTGTTCCACAATCTCAGATTATTCATCAATATACTTGTAGGGTTCCACAAAGCTCAATTTTAGGACTAATTCTCTTTCTGATTTACATAAACGATTTAGAAAATTGTTCAATCGTCATTACAATTTTATCTGATTAGCTATGATACTATCATTTTATTTAAACACAAAGACTTAGCATCCTGTTAACATATTATTAATAATGAAGTTGATATCATTCACCATGGTTTATGCTAATAAGTTATCGCTTAATATTAAAAAGACATATTTTATTGTTTAACATTTCTCCCCAACTTGATCGCAGAATAAATAATAATATAATCAATCAAATACAGACCATCATTTTTAGGCCTTATTTTGGATTACCAATTCAACTGGAAAGTACACATTAATAATGTACCCCCTGAAGTTCTAAAAATATTATATTACAGGTTGATTTATCCACATATTTCATATTGCGTTACTCAGTGGGGAAATGCTTGCGCCCTCTTATCTTAATTGTATTCATTTACTACATAAAAAGGCATTATATCTTATTAACAACTCTGGTTACATTGTCCATAATTTTAATAATATAAATAACTCAATTACCCAAAACTCAAGGACACATATTTGGGCTATATTTTGGAATTCACTTGATATTAGTCTGGAAGACTTAAAAGGATATAGTCCATTCTCAGTGAAAATCCATCATAAAACATTGATAATATGCACACACTGAATGCACCAACCCATTCAAGAGCTGGTGAGATCGTGACGTCAATTGTAATATTGCTGTGAGAAAGTTTGTATTGACTTAATATGTAAGCTCCATATCAAATTTATGAAGTAAATAAGGCATTTGGGTATAAAATAAACCCAATAATTCACCTAAATCCTATGAACCAATTCCAACCATCAAGAAAAATCTAGAAATAGGAAAAAGGATGATTGTTTTACATGCAAATTGATAAATTTAAATTAATGAAAATTGCAGCCAAGATTTGAAAGATCAATGAATGAATAGGTTTCCTGGCCCTTGTCAACGCAGTGGTTATAAGAGCCACCCAAAGCCTTTGATATACCAGTTAGAGCCACTGGAATATAATCATCATCACTCCGGAGACTCGAACTCCCGACCTTACGATCATAAGTCCAACGCTCTATCAACTGAGCTAACCGGTCAGACAAAAACTCAAACTGAACCAATTGACTCTACCTGAGCTGGTGAGGGTGTTGAGTGCTGGTTGCGGAGGTGGGGATAATACTACCCCCTCCCCCACACCCATTTTGCATGCCACTGATAATACGCCTACAAATAACATGGCATCCATTCAGATCAAACTAAACCAATTGACTCTACCTGGGCGTTTGTAATAGAGACATGAAGGCCCTCGGGATGGATCCAACACAAATCCTTCCTATTCACGATATTCAGGACCCTCTCTAGGATAGGGTCCGAGGTGTAGTGATAACTGGATTGGTGACGATGCTCCGATTCCGGAGAACGGATCGCATAATCGTGATCACTGTACGGAATATCCACAGGACTCTCGGAGGGAGGGCGGTGTGACTCCTGGGGACCTCCTCCTGAACAGAAAGGAAACAACGGAAAGCATTTAGATATGTAGGATCTGCTACAAGTACATCAGGGTAAAGTTATTTGTGTGGGGGAAATTCAAGATTTTATCGTCATTCCGTGCAGTTCAATATCCTTAAAATTATACATAATGTGTTATGCTCAGTGGTAAAACATTGGCTGGGAAATCTCTGGCATGGTGATGACCGTTCATATCCGAGAAGTGTGTGGCCTGAAAGATGGCTTAAATGGGCAACAAACGACGACGGTAATATCAATAATTAGTCACCACATTGTCCTGGAAGGCACCTTATTTTACGACGATAGACGACCACCGAAACGGAATAATTCTACAACTTGTAAATCACAATTTCACGCAGAGTGGCAGCCCATTCGTATTAACTTGAAGTCAAATTTAGATTCTCGGATAAAAAAAACACACTGCTAGGCCGGACCCGTGAATCGAGCTCCGGATCTCGCAATCGCTGAGCTTCATAGATTCCAAAGCCACAGACCTTAACCGCTCTGCAACAGCACTGGCTGAGATACCATAATAAAAGAGAGTTTTCAACAATATTCCACAAGTTTAATAATCTACAGGACTGATAGGTATGCTTTCCACATAACATATTTGTCAGATTTTCCAGACCCCCCCTTTTTTTCCTTAATTTGGTCCATTTCTTTTATTTCATGCACCAATATCTCAAAAGATAAATGGAACTTTATGACATGTTCATTCAGACCCCCCTTTTTTTCTTAATTTGGTCCATTTCTTTTATTTCATGCACCAATATCTCAAAAGATAAATGGAACTTTATGACATGTTCATTGAGAAGGTCAGATATGTGACGCATTCTATCAAAGGCAGGGATATGTCATTTTACATAGCAGCACTTTAATTGTAAAATTATAAAAATGGGAAAAAGGTGAAAATTTTGTTATGACAAAAATAGTAATTATTAAGCCGCATATTTTTCTTTCTGGAAGTTTGACATGGAAAAATGATACAATATGTTTTTCTAAGCAGTTTTCAACGATTTGGTTACACAATTAGTGTTACATTTTTATCTCTATTTTTCTCAAAATGAACATTTATAAATATGGATATTACTGATTTTTATGAATTTTGATATCTCAACGAAGGAACGTTGTCATACTCATTTTGTTTTTGGACCATTTTAAAGGTAATAAATTACAGATAGTGGAAACCATCTTAACTCAATTCATGACTTTTTGTCAATATCCCTCGTTTTGATAGAATGTGTCACATGTGTGATGCACCACGCCAGATCAGGGATTATGTCGGTCCTGGGTCATGTTGAGATATGTGAGTCAACGCGACCAACCGGGTATTATGTCGGGAATTTATATTTTGAGATAAAGCCATATTTAAACACATTCATGTCATTAATGTCAAAATATTATTTTTATGTTTAA
>JAODAI010170634.1:0-10820 GCA_027575025.1 Scotoplanes globosa | reverse complement strand
CATTATGCAATGAACCTTGCGCTAGATCGACTTGGATGGAGGGATATTATTACAGAGCATGTTGAATAGACAAGGCCAATGACTTGTTAGCTAGGTGCCTTCGGCGCATATATACAAACACATCATCATCATTGGTCCAGTTTTGATCCGGTTTTGTCCCTGAGTTTTCGGAGTTGGCCGGAATCACTTAACTCTTGCAGCAATCGCCCTCACACCATCCAATTGCTGCCATTCTTAATATAAAGGCAATTATTCACCCACCCCAAACTTACTAAAATAGCCTTCGCACACATTTACAGGGACGATTATCTGCCTAATATGCGGGCATAAAATTGTGCTTCCGTGGCAAAATGAGTTGTGAACTCTTGAAAATAGCCCTCAAAATAGTGGTGGTGTATGTATGAATAAATTACCTGAATGTGAGTGACCGTTGACCATTTCTGTCTCTTGATATTATCGCAGCCTTCCCACTCGCACACCCCGCGGTAAGAAGCGGACATAACATGCTCCCGACAAGTGTGGATGTGTAACAGCTTGGGGGAGCTCAGTGATCTAGGGAGAAAACAAGAGTGCAGTGCAGGATGGATGATAAAAGCTCACAAAAAGAACTCTTTATCACGCGGCAGGGTTCAAAATTAAGAGAATCTCCTCGTCGTTGTCCACACGGCCGTCATACGGTAAAACGGTCGAACTGCATTTTTGAGCTAGACATAAAGGTATACTAATTCGGGGGAGCCTTTTCGAATGGTGCTAACCAGAAGTTCACAGATCTCGTAGTATTTGAGATGGTTATAACTATAAACGGTCTATATACAGGATTATTATTAAATTTATATGGTAAAACGGTCTATCTTAATTAAGTTAGACCATTTGTTCCCATGTCGTTTTGATGGTAAAACGGACTAAGTGTAAGTTAGACCCTTTTGCATATCAACGTTTTGATATAGATCGTTTAACCTAAAAATGTTGCGTTATATTGTAGGTATTTTCAAGATAGACCAGTACTGTTTTATATATGTAAAAATAGTCTATCTCCCAAATAGACCGTTTTTCCGTAAAAATGAAACAATGTGTGAGAGACTAACTTCTGAAAACACGCAAAAGCATATCATAATCAAAAAAAGATGTTTCAAAAGCGAGATAATTGTATTCCCTTCATGGCTTTCATCTATCTTTGAGAGTTTGAAATTTTAATCTTGCCTTCAAATAAGAGAACCTCGTCAAGACAAACTCAGACCTTCATTTATAAGGAGCGCCGGCGCGATCGCGCTCCAAGGCGCTCCTGAAAAGTACAACAAAAAAAAGCTCTCCTTAATCTCCCCAGGAGCTGAAAAAATAGCTCTCCCGAGATTCTCATACGTGAAGGTCTCCAAACTTTAAAAAAAAATTCTCTGACTCTCCGAATTATAGTCTTACATAAATTCAAACGGCGTTCCATATACCGAGTTTTCAACAATTTGCATGAAATTGTTACCTGATTTGGCCCAGTTACACATATTGCATAGCTACATTTGGAATGAAGTACAATGCTCTACTAACTGAGCTAACCGGTAAGCTGCATTTGGGTCAGCGTGAGTCAATTAATCAATCAACGACTGATTGTATTTGACAGCTTATTATAACCGCACCTTCACGTATGACAATCTCAGGGGAGCTGTAAGTCGAGCTCCTGGGAGATTTACAGCAATTCGCTCTCCTGAGCACGTCACACAATTTTTCTGGTCTATATTTCTAATGCAATGGGTCCAAATGTAACTGAGTATATATCATTAATATCACATTGCAACTTCACACCAATATTAGCGTAGTAACATGAGTTTTACAGACAGAAAAAAGAAAAACAAGGATTTTTAGGAGAGATTGCTCTCCCTCAGCCCTTTTAAGGAGCGCCTGGGAGCGTGATGAGCGCCGGCGCTCTTTATAAATGAAGGTCTGTACAACGTTGTGGCTTAAAAGCTTTCTGTCTTCTGAAAATTTCCCTGATCGATGATCACTAAGTTGGTGCCAGAATTAATAATTGTAATATGGCACTGTAACCTAGTACATTCCATCTCAATGACTCAATGCGCTTTAACAATATTACCCAGGCTGGTGAATGATGATCTCATCGGACGCGCACACGGTCATACATAAACATGTCAAATGGCTGCAATGAAATCGCCAATTGATGGCAATCATCCTGCAGATCTGTACCCATTTAAATACACAATTGATTCATTGATTAGGTTTTCTGGGCCATTTTCAACAACAATATTATTATATTATACAAAGCCTTCGATACACCAGTTAGAGCCACTGGTTAGTCCTACTGAGACTGGAGAAGGGGTAGTTGGAACAACATGTACACAGACTGTGTTCACAGACTGAAATAATCAACACAATTTCTTCATTCATTTTAACCACATGACATTTATGTATGTGATGCGCCACGGCAGATCGGGTAATATGTCGGCATTCTTCATCTTGAGATAGGAGAGGTTTCCTCCAAAATATATCACAAGTCCAATAGAATATTGCCTACTCTGTTAAAAAACTTCCAATAACGTAGAATATTAATACTTTCCGGATTTGGGTATCAAAATAAAGCTACTGGTCTCCACTTTCTTTTTATACCAATATTTCAATATGACCCTGACATAATACCCGATTTGCCATCGTGCATCACATGTGGCCGTCTTGATAATTAAGTTGACTCAGTTAGCAGCAGTATCCACTTACTTATTGCACCCGTTCCATTCACAGACGTAGATCGGCGGCGCGACCGTCTTGTGCCGGTCCGAGGATCCCTTTGAAGACGACCGTCGTTTCCTCTTGCCGGAACTCGACGACGAGGACGAGCGCTTCTTCTTGTGGCCACTCTTCTTTGGTTCCAGGGTGGTGGGGGGAGGCGACATGTCTCCCCGGTTGCTAGGCAACAATACACGCTGCTGAGGCTCCGCCTCTTGGTGGGCCCGCTTGGTGCCACGTGGCTCCGGGCTGATGGTTCGCGTTTCGCTGCACGTGGACACAGGCGAGGGGGGTAGATGGATGGAAGTCGGACAGACCGCGCTGCCGCCGGCTAACCTCGCCTGCTGGTCGCCGCCTAACGATATCGGCGAACCGATCGGTGAACTGCACACCGACGCGCTGGGGCTCAAAATGTCCGAGCAGATGTCGGCGTGCCCGTTGGAGGGGTTCTTGGCGGCGGACAAACGTTCGTCTCCCAGGATGCCGTTGCTGACCCCGGATGACCGGTGGCCATTACCGCTGCTGTTGATAATGCCGTTCTCGGTGATGATAGTCTGGGGTCCGTTCGTGCCGGCCAGGGTCTCTTTCAAGGCAAGATGCGGAGGGGCGGCACCTCCAGTGGGTTTGGTCACATGGTGATTATTGGTCAGGGTGGGGGGGTCACAGTTCAAGTGTTTCATACAGTCCAGCTCCAGGTCGCTGCCAACGATACCGGACCGTTTATCCAGCGACCGGCGCAGGGTCTTTGCAATCTCCTTCTGTATCTTTCCCTCCAGCGCGTCGGTGATCTTCGTCTGAATGTAGTCTTTGGTCATCTGACCGTTCATAATGTTCTTGACCACGGCGTCTTGGACGTCGGCCACTTCGCGTAGATCCTTCTCGTTCAAGACCAAACTGTCGGGGTACAAGGCGGATTTCGTGCCCTTTGAATCGTCCAACACAATTTCCTGAGATTTGGGGCCGGATTTGTTCGCGGCCAAACGTTCTATGGCCTCTTTCTTGGAGTGGTGCAGTGTCAAGGATGGACCGTTGTCTACACTTTTGGCGTCGTCCGAATTGGCGTCGGTTTTACTAGGCACAGAATCGCAGTCTTCCTTCAACTTCCTCTTGTCCAGGGTGTCACTTTCTTCGCTGGCATTCCTAACATTTGAATTGACATTGTCTTTGCTATCGCCACGCTGGTTCGCTATATGATTCGGATTCTCTATTCTCTCAATCTTGGCCTCCACCGGTCGCATGTCGTCCTCTTGGCCAATACCGTTGTAGACACTCTTGGCCGGCGGCGTCGTCGACGACGACGTATCCTTCTTGGCAGCCGGCTTTGGACTTTTCCTCTTTGGTTTCTTGGCGGCCGGTTTGTGCGGTGTGTCGCCGATGCCGCCGTTGCAGTACACGCCCACCACAGACTTGTTGCACTCAGAGTGCACCACCCCGATGGACAGGTTCCCGGAGAAGCGCGTCTTCAGCGGATTGTTGATGTCGGGAGTCGACGGAATCAGTATCGGCTGGTCCAGACTGTCCTGGCTGTTCTCGCTGGGGTTGGCCTCGCTGGTCGTCTCGGACACGAGGCTGTCGGCGTTGGACCCGCGGCTGCTGGCCGGCGAGTGGCAGCGCTTGTCCTTGTGCTTCTTGGACTTCTTCTTGGAGCTGTGGTGCTTGGACTTCTTCTTCTTGCCCTTGGAGGAGGTGCTGGAGGAGGGCGAGACCATCTCGGCGCCGAAGCCGCAGACGTTGTCCTGGATGTACTGGACCGCGGCGGGTCCACCCGGATAGTGGTGCTGCTGCGGGACCATCGGCTGGCTCTGGTGCGACAGGGAGACGACCAGGGGAGAGTGGTTGGTGAACGGCGGCGGGGGACTCTGTCCGTGCATCGGTCTGGGGGCAATGTTGACCAGTCCCTGTTTGATGAGCTGCGGCGGTACGGCCGCCGGCCAGTGATTGACGGCCAGCAGCTGGCCCTGCGTCTGCACCAGCTGGACCTGAGCGGGGGCGCTGTTGGGCTGGAGCGGTCTCGGCGACGGCAGAGGCGACTGCTGCTGCAGCAGGCGCTTGATGAGGGGAGAATCGGTGTTTAAGTTGTGGCCGCCGGCGGCCGCCGACAGCGTGTTGGAGCCAAAGTTTATTACAGCGGGATTGTTGGGAGAACACTGCTGTTGGGCGCCACCCAATTGGATGGTGGCAATGTTTGGATTGAGCGACGTCGAGGTCGTGACCACGATGGACGGTCCGTGCGCTAATGGCATACGGGTCGCTGAACCGTGAACACCGGCGGCAACCATCGGCGGTGGGTGACCGACCGGGCCCTGGACAACGTGTGATTGGCCGATCAGCCCGGCGTGCGGCGGCGCGACAACGAATCCGGTCTGACCGAGAACGATCTGCTGCGGCCCCACGACCTGCTGAGACTGCAGGGCCATTATTGGCGGGCCCTGCTGCAGTACAGTGGACTGTATGCTGATGGTCTGAGTAGAAGGCAAACGGAGACTAACGCCGGGCTGGACGGTCGCCAACGTGGTAGAAGGCTGCAGCGGTCGCACCTGCCCGTTCTTGCCGGGGAGCTGATAACTGGTCGGTTTGGGCTTAATTGGTATCGGTTGGCTGTTGACGAGCGCTTTCTGGAGTCCGCCGGGCGGTCCCTGCGCCACACCCATCTGCTGCGCCGTAAACTGCACCGCGGTCTGCACGATGGGTCCCACGTTCAGCACGATGCGCTGCGGCGGCACCAGAACATTCTGAATCGTGTTGACGGTCGGCATCACCTGGTGATGGAACACCTGACCCGTACGGACCAGGGCAATGGACTGATGATGCGGGGGAAGGGGTGACGGCACCACACCGCCGCCAATGAGGTTACGCTGCAGGCTGGCCTGCGTCGGTACAGCAGCAACCACACAACTGTTGGGTGTCACCGTGTCCTGTCGCTCCGTGTCGGGAAGAGCCGGCACGCTGCTACCCTGAGCCGAGGAGATGTCACCCGGTGTACTACCACCTGCAGGAACAGAGGGTACAGTGGTCGTGTTGCCCGTTTTAATACTCTCATTGGGCGGTGAGATGTCAACTTTCTTAATCTGCATCTCGCCTTGCAACGTCTCCTTGGCACTCTCCCCGGCAGGCCCGTTGGTCTGCTGTGCGCTCTTGGTGGCAGGGTCGTCGTGGTTACCATCGGCCCGACTGGACGCGGGGCTACCAGGCAGACTGGTGCTCCTTCCAATGGGGCTCAAGGCATCCAGCATGGGGTTATTGGGGGGTGCAATGAGAGGAGCGTGAGGCACATCACCAGCGGCAGTAGGCTGTACAGTGGTAGTAGCATCGGCAGTGGCAGTTTCAGACTTGGCTGTAGCGGGGGGGTTGGTCGGCTGGGGTATTACAGAAGGTTCCATCTTGGTAGCAGCTGCACAGACAGCAGCCGTGGGCTGCTGCACCGTGCTCTGTAACGGAGCTCTACCAATGGAAGCTGGTGATTGGCAGTCCGACGTCGTGACGTCACCTGAAAGAGCGGCTACGGGATCCCGATATACGCTGTCCTTGCCACCAGAATGAGCCAACGACTCGGCTTGTACACCACTGTTGTGTGGCTGTTCTGCTTTGATGGCAGCAGGGCTATGCGTGGGACCACGTTGCTGTGTGTCTGGCCCCGCCGTGACATTGTCCCGGGGTACAGGGCTGTGCTGTACAGCGGCACCTTCGTGCAGCACCCCGGCGGCTTGCTGCGGCGTGTTATTCTGAGGAATAGTGTTCTGATTAACGTTACTGTCTTTTACATCGACGTGATTCGCACTGCTCGGTTGAACGGTAGGACTCTGTGGCCGGTTTCCATTGGGTCCAACGGCCGCCTGGTGAATGTTAGTCTGCCGTGTGCCGCACTGGCCACCCGGGGGGAAGTGCTGGGGGCTTTCAAACGGCGGAGGAGGACCAGGTTGATTCCTGTGTTGCGATGGCAATGGATGATATGGTGGTCCAGTTGGCGGGCCAATGGGTGGACCTGCCGGGTAACCCGTCCTGCTAAACGGTCCACTTTGACCGTACGGACTGCCGATAAGGCCACTGTTTCCTGGATGTGGCGCCGCAGTATGGTTACCAGGTCCACCATGGCTGTGAGTTGGAGCGCCAGTATAGTAACTGGGACCACCGTGGCTCTGAGGGTTGTTAATGGGTCCACAGTGACCCGGATTGATGGATCCACCATGGCCCGGATTAATAGGTCCACTGTGGCCCTGATGGATGGGACCACCGTGGGGATGGTTAATGGGTCCACTCTGGCCTTGAGGATGGTTCAGTGGTTCACCGTAGCCCGGATTGATGGGACCACCGTGGCCCGGATTGATGGGCCCATCGTGACCTTGATTGGTGGGCCCACCGTGACCCTGATTGATGGGCCCACCGTGGCCCTGATTGATGGGCCCGCCATGGCCCTGAGCATGATTCATGGGTCCACCGTGGCTCTGAGGTGAACCATAGCTGTGTGTATAGTTTGTAGGCTGTCCGGGACGGTAGGGTGGTGGCGGTCCCCTAACCGGCATATGGGGTGAGGCACTCTGAGGGTACGGACTGTTCCTGGGCGGAGGGGGACTCTGAGACACCGGGGATGGCGAGTGCCGGGAGGCCATCTGAGCCATCATGGTGGAAGCAGGTCTGCAATTCACAGGGTGCATAGGACCTGCAACGGATACAAAGGAAAACCACACGGTAATGTCAAAACAATACACACAGGAAACACGTAATGATGCACCATAAAAGATCAGATATTAGGTCTACGAATAACAATCTGAAAGGCATATTACATTTGAATTTTAACCCTAACTGCACTGGGCTATTTTGAAGCTTGAAAACACTGGGGGCGCCTCCCAGTGATTAACATTGCAATACTCTTTTAATCTCTTGTATTATACACATTATATGCTGATATAATGCAAAAAATGACTATTACCGTGACATGTGCTTACTAAATGTTGCACAACTCGCCATGATCCCAAATAATATGGTCTCAAAATGTGCACAAGACATAAACGGAAAAAGTCATAGGAGGAAAAATCATATCCAAAACGGTTGTGTTTCAGTCGTGAAAATACAGCAATGTCACATCCATGCACAGGACAAAATTATATTCACTGCAAATATGTGACCTGCTCTGACATAATACTCAGAAGTATCCAAAATAAAAAGGGAGATATTGTTAAATTCAGTTAACACATAAGATTACATTTTATTTGGTAAATAAAATGTATCTATATCATGATTAAACCCACCTCTATTTTATGTTTAAAAAAGCAACGGTGTTGGGAATGTAATATTTTTAGAGAAATCCTTAGGACGTGTGATTTGCATTAGGCTACGTTTTACCACGCGCGTTAACACGTTCGTATTTCCACCTGTAACTCAATATCACTATTTGCGACTTCCTACTCGTTTTGTCAGAGCAGGTCACATATCTGTATTGTGTTGTATCACCATATTCATAAACAGTAGATTATCACGCGATGATTATCATATATTGTGATTGGTCAAATCTCAATTCCGGGTCTCGATTCCATTCGATATAAGCAGCGTTGAGGAGAATTGCCAATATTTAACACTATGTGTTTTGCAAGGCAATCATCGATAGCCTACAACAGGCAGCAAAACCTAGCAATATGTGGCGCACCACGGCAGATCAGGTATTATGTCAGCATACTTCATTTTGAGATAGGAAAGGTTCTCCTCCAAAATACATCACTTCTACAATGGAATACGGCCAATGCCATTGAAAATTCTAGTAACTTTAGAAAATTTATATTTTCTTGATTTTGGTATCAAAATAAAGCGAATTGTATCCTCTTTCTGTTTACACTAATATCTCAATATGACTAGGGTGTCCTAAATATATTGTCTGTACTTCATAAATTGGTCGTTGTTACTTGTCAAAAATAATAATTGAACAGTCATCATTACATAGCAGCTGTTTTGTGTAAATTACGTACCATTATCAAATGTCGGAGTAAAGTCGCGCATGTTGATTCTGAGATAATGAAGAAACAAACTAACAAGTTTTTTAATTTTTTTTTTAAAGTTTTTTTTAGACTACTAAAAATATTCAGTTGTGAAAATGAATAATGTTACCATTGTCATTGTAGCAATAGTTTAAGAACACATTATTGCATGTAAACTACTCTAAATGACTAGTGATTCATTAATATTACCATTAATATTACCATTAATATTACCATTGGTGTAACGCACATTCAAGTCATACATTTCCCAGTTATAAAATATTCCCACATCTTGTGATTAATGTGACAATGTTTCATTAACTTCGAACCTATATAAATTATATATCAGTTTAAAGATCTTGAAATGGAGGATCCCAAAATACAATAAAATCACTTTCCCCAAAATCAACTTTACTCTGCTTTTGTGGTGGATGGTCACAAATGGTCCTTGTTACATAGCAGCCGTTTTGTTAAAAATAGGTGGTCACGAAAGGGTTAAAGTGTAAATTACGTACCATTATCAGGTGGAGCGTTGAACTGCCAGGCGAATGGCGTTGGCTGCCTTCTTCGGCATATGCCAGCAAGGTGATATTGCACACAGCCCCCTTTGTCCATTTTCTTCATCCCAACATTAGGGAAGTTCACCCTACAAGTGACGGAAAAGAGGGAGAAAGGGAAGGTTAATTACCATAGTTACAGCAAGCTGATCCAAATCGCCTAGTAACTAAATGGCCGTGGTCAGTATTTGGTAGGGCATCCAGGCAATGGGCGTACCAAAGACACAATTTTGTAAGCGCCACACCTAGGCTCAGTTGGGAAGCAAATTGAGACATTATTGTCACGCGGTGTAGATAATATTTCAAGATTATAATCTAGGTCAAATGAAGGGACAACGAGGAGGCCACGGACACTATATAGTACAACACTCTGTCCACAGAGGTAACAAGAGAGATATGGACACTATATAGTACAACACTCTGTCCACAGAGGTAACAAGAGAGATATGTGACCCAGCACCCCTAGTGTAGGCAGTTGCCTCCAAAAACGAGTTTTAAGGCATTTCGTTGATAAGGGCACCTTTAGCTTTCGTTTGCTGTATAATTTACCTAATTCGGATAAGAAATGATAAAATAGTGGACATTTTAACACCGCTTTTTGGTGCATTTCGATGAAAATGACGACATAATTTGCAAAATGTGTACTTTGTATACAAATATGCCCTAAACTATCACTTTCTGTGTTAAAAGACTGTATGATGGACACCATACTGAATTTAGGCGCGGTTAGAGAAAAACGTTGATAGCCGGAGTTACGAACATCAGAGAAGGTCGGAGTGATTGATTTTTTGTTCGTCGACGAGCTGAATCCAAAGGTCACGACAAGAACTCTCTGAAAGGTCAAACAAAATTCAAGGTCAAATGTCACTCGATACATCTGACATAGACTAACAAAATAATAATTGACACCATGTACGGAAAATGTTCCGTTTGCGACGCATAGCTAACAAAAGCCAAATGGCTCAATGGTTCCTTGCTTTTGGAATATCACCACTTCAATGAAAGTATAATTACAATCTATTGCATTTGATGTCACGTAACTCGAAGAACGGTTTCTGATTCCAGCGAGAACATGACAGTATCATTCAGTGCACGAATCTCTATCACATATCACCATTTAAGAACTTAAAACCATAGGACAACATTATCGAATGTTACTTTGAACCACAAATATATGTGATTTCCGTTCATTATCACTTAAATTTTACCAGATAAGACACATCCCCGTTTCCAATTTTGAGCACCTTTCAAATATCATAACTTTATGAGGTATCAAAATAAAGCTAAGACGATAGTCTTTCCCAAAACACCCAAAATGCAAATCCATTATGGGCGACATAATACCCCGATCAGTTGTGTCGCCTCACACATACCAGTTAGACTAATTGATTGGTTAGGTCTCTGGCCCATTTTACAGACAGTATAATTGTGCAAGAAATAAACAGTGTTCCAACAACTGGGCCAACTTTTGTTGGTTGTTTGTGTTTAACAGTTCATTTCTAGCCTTCCGGTTTAATAGCGCCGTCCTCGGAATTTTTTCCTAGTCGAGGATCACTGGATTGTTGACCAT
>JAODAI010170523.1:0-10820 GCA_027575025.1 Scotoplanes globosa | reverse complement strand
GAGTTCTGTGAGCTACAGTAGATGACCATGTCTGCTCAGTTTGACGGTAGAGTTCTGTGAGCTACAGTAGATGACCATGTCTGCTCAGTTTGACGGTAGAGTTCTGTGAGCTACAGTAGATGACCACGTTGTCTGCTCAGTTTGACGGTAGAGTTTGACGACTAATTGTTTAGGTTGTGTGCAAATTGTGTATCTCAAAGTTTTTATATTTTGTGCTATTAATAATATTTTCTTTCTTCCTACAGATCAATATACTTGCAGTACACAAAGTGACATAATGTGCAGTTTGTGTTGAACCATCAACGTGTGTCATCTCATCGCCTATTATTGTCTACACACTGCCCAATGCCGAGTATCACCTGCACATCAAGATGGTGAGCAAAACACGATGGATGGAGGTGCTAGTCTGCGTCCTGGTGGTCATCTTTGGCAGTGGTTCGTGGATAGCCATCAACGGCATCTGGGTGGAACTTCCGCTGCTGGTGTCCCTGGGGATCCCCGAGAACTACGGTCTAGCCTCCTTCATCATTATCATCACCCAGTTGGCAAATGTGGGTCCCCTACTCTTCATGCTGGCAAATTACCTGACGCCCAAAGGCACTAAGCTGGAGGTGCCCACCGTCTACATCATCACCACGCTCGGCTGGCTCACCTGTCTACTCCTGGTCTTCTTCTGGGACAGTTACACGGTGTGGGGCGACACCCTTCACAGCACCGGGTTCCTCATCCTCTGTCTCTTCCTGGCCACCGTAGACTGCACCTCGTCCGTCGCGTTCACACCGTTCATGGCCCGCTTCAAAGGCTTCTACCTGACCTGGTACTTCATCGGCGAGGGAATGAGTTCCCTGCTGCCCGGCCTCATGGCCCTGATACAGGGCGTTGGGGGCGACAACATCTGCGTGGCAAACGGAACGTTCTACAACCAGACGGGGGGAAAGTCGTACCGCTGCACAAACTGGATATCCACCGCGCAGCCGGCACGCTTTGGACCAGAGGGGTTCTTCTCCTTTCTAGCATTCATGATGTTTGCGTCTTTCTCCGCCTTCCTTCTACTCAACATTATGCCTGTTGTGAAGACACAGCACGCCCACGATTCCCCATCGCAGTCTAGCGTGGCCACTACCGTGTCGAGTAGTGATTCGCAGAATATGCTCGTCATCACGACGACAACCGATAATGAAGTTGCAGTTGATGACAAAGAAGATCCCGTAAATACTATTGACCCGTCGACCTCACAGCAAATAAAAGGGCGCCCTCTTTGGCACTTTGTGTACCTGTTTGTCGTACTGGGTGTCGTTAACGCTCTCAGTAACGGTATACTGCCCTCAATACAGAGCTACTCGGCGGGGGCATACTCTCTGACGATCTATCTCCTGTCCGCCACACTGGGTAACATTGCCAATCCGGTGGCGTGCTTCGCTGTGATGTTTAAGCCGCTGCAGAGTCTGATTGTCGTGGGAGTCGCGGCCGCCGGCGGGATGCTAGCGGGGGCATACTGCCTCATGACCGCAGCCACGAGCCCAACACCACCACTACAAGATGAAGTCATGGGAGGGGTTCTGGTGGTAAGTATTTGATCTCTGATCTCTTTATTTTCCATTATTGAATATTCGGCTCCTTCACATGCTCTGATCCCTATGTACGGTGGTTGGAGGTTTAAATCCAGGGGGTATGATGACTATTGTGTCAGTGGCTGCTGTGCATACACAGGATCAGTGTTTGAGATTGGAGGATTGGAAAATAGACAAAATTGATCAAAAAATGTACTGAATTTCTTAATCGGTAATATTACCTACATGTACTGTAAGTTGTATATATGTCACCATCTTGGGGATTGGTGGGTATTGACCATATTGGTTCCGGGTTTATAAAGTTCTACAGTATCATTGTCCTCTGGTGGCCAGTAGCCGCGTTGAATTTGACTGTAGACTTGATCAATTAATCTATAAAGCAATATAGATATATCCCTGTTGCTTGACTTCACCCAAGAATTAAAAGATGAGTTCACTAATTGACTTGCCTTTTTACTTTAATATCCATAATAAATCATCATAAACTGAAGTACTGACCACTGACCCTCATAAACGTGAGATATGGAATGTTGTTGTTTTTCCCTGGCGCTGTTTCAACTGATGACTCAAAATTGTGAATATTGCATAGTATGCCTACTATATATGTATGTGTGTGGGTCATTGTGAGCATGTATGTATCCAAATTCTTTGGATGGATTACTAGCTGGTCCTCCACAATCATTCAACTCTCACCAGTGTCTCCCAGTATCTGTCTGTATGGCAGTAGCCAGCCTCCACGTATGACAATTGCCAGGAGAGCATACCGATGCTCTCTTGGAGAGTTTCAGGAGAGCTTATCTCTCCTGGATATAATAGTCACTGTTTTTCGGCTAATAATGTATATAATAATGGGGAAGGAAGTGTTCTAAAGTAAAAACCTGTTAGGACTTGGTTAAATAGACACCCTCCTGTCAGAAAATAAGGTAAAAACATGAAAAATCAAAATTACAAAAAAAAAGTCATTTTTTTAGTTTTTTTTTTAGGAGCGCCATCGCTCCTCTGTGCCTGTCAGGAGCGTTTAAGGAGCGCGATCGCGCTGGCGCTCCTCAAACATGGAGGCCTGCATCATGTTCTGTTTTATACAATATATCCCTTTTTAGGTAGAAAATTGGCTCTATATTCATCAAAAATTGTGTTTTTGCTCAAATTCTCCCCGAGCTACCAGTTAGTAGCTCCATCATGCTCTGGCACAGTATACAGACACATTAATTGGGATACAAACACAATGAAGGGATATACATGGCTATAGGGCACCTGCATATGTTTACAGAGTATTCAGTATATTAACGCATATTTAATCATATTATGAGGTAGGCTGTCCTCGCTGTACAAACTACACAACAAAAGAGTATTCAGTATATTAATGCACATTGAATCATATTATGAGGTAGGCTGTCCTCGCTGTACAAACTACACAACAAAAGAAGACATTTATTATGATTTCCTACTAAAAATTTGGGAGTTTCTTTAGGTAGTCAATGTGGAAGTAGAAGTTTCTTAACTTTTTTGGCTTCAAGTACTAGTTTCTTATAGAAGAGTTTCTTATAATTTATGTGTAGCCAAAACGCTTCTCATTGTTCTACAAGCTAATTGCTACATTTAGCTTGTAGAAAATTATGGCACGTACTGTTTTTAGCAAATTGTACAATTGCACTGAATTGTTAGTAGTGTACTGTATGTCATTGTGTCCCTTGTCGAAGCTAGTGCGTTGTTCAATTTAGCTTGTAGAAAATATTAACACTAGCTGTTTTCAGCTGGTTTTCATGTGATTTTCTTAGTCGTTTTGTAAATTTCTTGTATATTTGTCAAATCTTCACCTACATCATATATTTGTACACCAACTGAAAGATAATTATGTTCTGGACAACATTGATACACTTCATATTATTGTAGGAAGTTATCTTCATGTAAAAATTGATGATTGTAATGACCTAGTCATAATATCTCGTTACACTGAAAAAGTGGCTGGCCTGGGGTGGCGATGTTAGCGTTTCGGACCTCGGTCCTGAAAGGGTTAAGGATTACAATCACTGCTGTATCTCCAGGGGTTTATCAACGTTACCTGCGTTATCTAGTTTATAGACAGTAGATGGAGTACAGCTAGACATGAGTCACGCAGGCTTCAATTAAAAGAGCAGCGTCAGAGAAGACCCAGACGCCAGACATTCCATACTACAGGCAGGGGTCTTAAAATAATGTTTATCTGGTTTGATTAGATTGCAATATATGTAGACCTACAATATACATAAAGCTTAGTTAGACATGGCGGATGGTGGAAAATTAATACCACGGGAATTTATTTAATTATTTGATAACTAGCCATAGTCGTCTATAATGGATGTAGTGTGTCAGGGGATTATGTAGATAGCCTTACAGCTGTCTTCATCACAACCTGCCCCCCAGAAATCACAGCAAAGTCTCCATCCCGTCAGCTGCTCACTCACCAAATTGATGATAAGAGTCAATTTGAGGCCATAGCCTGGTGTGTACATGGGCTTCCATTTTTGTTTTGTTTTAATTTCTTAGACATAAATATAGACATAATGTTTTAGTTTGTGTATTTTGCCAGCTAGTCATCAACCCCGGTGACTAACGCTGGTAATTACAGGTCATGGTCAGTACAGGGCTCGGTATGGTCTGCTGCTTCTTCAGTAGGGTCTATAATTATATGGCTATATTATAATCCTGGTGGACAATTGATTATTAATATTGTATGTCTGTCGTCGTCGATACAGTGGAGACACATTTCTGTCATCCTAACGGCAGCAGCGCAGCTGTCAATGAAACAGCTGGTTAACAAGGCTATACCACGATTGCCATGGCAACACGTTCAATATGCCAGCCACACATCCAGCCAATATTCTAGTCATTGTGTCAATATTGTGCATGCTGTGTGAAGTACGAACTGTGCCTTTCCCGCACTGCAACAGACATTGACAGGACATTATTAAAAAGAGGCACAGGGCGCATAACATCAGTGTACTAAACTTGTGTTACAAATTTGATAGATGATAGAACATTTTACGTCAAATCAACGCAAAGGTTACACTTAATGCCCAACAAATGATAATGCAATCCAAGAATAAGTCTGGCAAAGCCAAGACTAAACAAATACTTAATATAAATGTATATATAGCTAAACACCCCGCCAATATTCTGGTAATTTATTGTGCATGCACTGTATCAGGGAGAGGCATAATATTCAAAAGGCACCCCCCACACACAGAGACTTGTATAACCTGTCTATCATGGACCTCGTCTTGACCCGGTGTTTACAACATCAAACTGTGGATCGGTGGGTGCAAATTTTTACCCTTCAATGCGGACATGTGAAACACAAAATAGACAAAATGCACACTAACTGTGGATCTTGGATACACCTCCACCTAGGTCTACATTTTTTATATTTGTTTATATGCTTTTAAAAGCATCTAGGATCATGATGGCATAGGTAGAGGACGTCCTCGTTTAGCGGGTTGTCCATATTTATAATGTACAGAACTGGTGTTTGTCCTCGTTTACAAACGCACACACGCACACAGAATTGAAGACACCGTCGTTCGTGGACCTCATCTTGACCCCGTGTTTACACCATCAAACCGTGGACTGGTCGTGGACTGGCGGGTGTGAATTTATCAGCATCTTAGGATGAATTTTACTCCCGTCCCGACGATATTTTGTATGTTAAAGAGTGCAATCGGCACTAGCGCTTCTTATAATGCAGGACAGTCTATATACACGTTTTGAAAAGCGAATTGAGATCATGTTTTATATAATGCGCCATATAATAAGCAGGGCACGAAATAGCGCGTGTCTGCGTGCGCGAGACACTACCTTTGGGTGGGCGGGCACGTGAAAGTGCCCAACCACGTGTCCGTCCATACCTGCTACAAAAAAAATAAAAAATTGTTGTTGTAATTACCGGACTCTTTAATACCAAGTTATGAACCGTTTCTCTGTAATATTGGCCCTTTTTATTGACTTGTTGTTGAAAATTTACTTATAAATGCAAATATTTTTTTGCGGACCTGTAAATTTCCAGGTGAGCAGGTCCGGCAGACCTGTTGATTTTTTTCTTACTTCTTGCCCTGGATACTGCCTGTACATGTATATATTTGAAGCTGATTGACCAGACCTTCACGTAAATCAGAATCTCAGGAGACAGAGAGCCGCAAGTTGAGCTCCTGGGAGATTTAAGGAGAACAATTCGCTCTCCTGAACATTCAGGGATGGAATTAAACGGGGAGGCCATGGTGTTTTTTGGCAATGGCCTTGGTGCCCTACAGAATGGCACATTTTCCAATGACATTTGGCCTTCGTTCCTCCCTCAGAAAACAAAACTCCTGTATCTAGTTTTACACTAACTATTGAATTTGGCCTTGGTGCCCTTTAAGATTAATAATTTTGCCATCTAAACCTGAATAAATTGACCTTGCTCTGCCATTGCCTTATTTCCAGGCACGACATTATTACAATTTTTTTCAGGTGTATATTTCAAATAGAATAGGCGCACATGTGAACTGAGTATATATGTCATTAATATCACATTGCAATTTGAGACCAATATTAGCAGGAGTTTTACCTGTGCAGGAAAAAGTAATACCCCCCAATTTTTTTACGGGACTGCTCTCCTGAGCACTTTTAAGGAGAGCCTTGCTCCTTATAAATGAAGGACTTGATTGACAAGTAACCATGCATAAAGAATGTGAGGAGACTTATGATTATGTGTTGATGCAAGTATTGTCATATCATATGGGGGGGGGGGGAGGATTATCACACACACCCCAAAAAAGTTCCCCTTTTTCTTTAAAGATTTTTCTCTTGGTCTACAGTTAAATTTGTGCTGTACATGTATTCACATACATGTACAGACCAGTATAGTATGTTGGTGATTTCACTTAAGTTTTGTAATCTAGCTTGTAATATTATTGCAATGATTTGTAATATTATATTATTTGTTACGGATTGGTTGTATTTTAACTGCTCATTTGTAACCTTCCGGTTTAGTAGCGCCGCCATCAGAACCACCGCAGGACCCAGGTCTCCATGTATGAAAAATACCAGGAGAGTACTAATGCTCTCCTGTGGAGTTTCAGGAGAGCACAAGCTCTCCAGAAAATGATAGTCGCTGATTAGCCGGTTAATAATGTATATAATAATGGGAAGGAAGTGTTGTAAAGTAAAGTAAAAACGTGTTAGGATTTGGTCGAATAGACACCCTCAGAAAATAAGGTAGACATAAAAAAAAATATTGTAATTTTTTTAGGAGCGCCTCGGGCCTGTCAGAGCGTTTACGCGATTGCGCTCCTAAAACGTGGAGGCCTGAGGAACACTGGTCAGTATACCCTTGTGAGACCGGCTGATCTCACCATTTGCGCCACGCAAGCCGGATCAACGTTCTTAAGGGAGGGGTATCTCCTTTTAAGAAGTATTTTAATAATTTGCAGAAGGGGTAACATCATAACGTTACCATCCTTACCGGAGACACTGAATGGCTACTTAACAGGGGGTCAAAATTAACTTTTCAGTGCAGTGGACCGAAAGAAATTTTGGTGGAATAACATAAAACGGGTACATATATTCTTGAGTTAAATATGTACACGTCTACTTTATAACACGTTTGTACCATACATGTAATCACAAGCAGGTACAGTAGACACTAGTTATCTAGATGCTACAGTACTGAATTTTTATTTTATATTTTTCTGAATATGTGAAATGTTTTTGGATTTAAAAATAATCATCTTAGATGTCACTATAATATATTATCACTTTCAAATTGTAACATTCTTACTTTGGCGTACCGCTAGGACCACTTTAAGTTCCGTCATGAATGGTACCTTCTTGATGGTGACATAATGATACAATTTGCTCCAACATACTTTTCAACCATTATTTTTGGGTAATGTTGAAGCTGAGTTAATTTAAATAAAAAATTAAATTACTTCTTCCTAACAAATTTATGGTTTACTGTAATTTTTGACATTGTTCAAGTTCAGTTTGATATTGCGTTGGTATTAAACCATGTGCACAAATAAATACCTTAAATGTATGTAGACCAGTGTATATCTACTTTTTATTAGTAGGTAGTAAAGTTGATTGGCATGAAATAATCTACATTTTGATATCTAAATTATTCACAGTGACCATACTTTTTGGGGAAATATAACAATTTTCTTGATTTTTACATTTTTTACCAATTTTGTTTTGGGCAGAAAATTGGTACCATCCAAAAAGATAGTATAGTTATATAATTTCAAAAGTACAATGTTTTACAAGTTTCCATATGCATTACAAACAGTTTGTTGTGATATATTGTACAGGAAAGTTAAAATGATGTGGAAATTTTACCATGTGATAGATAATTTTCTTGCCTGTGCAATGGAAGCAGTTACAAAAAGAGGGGGCTATGTATATATACTAGGAAACTGCAAAATAGTGAACCACTTATTTCCGTCGCATTATTGCAACGTTGGGTCTCGAGGGCTCTGTTGAACATTGTCGCAGTTCCGAGAGAGTAAGTATGTATAGTAGGGCTCAATGATAAATTATGTAGCTGTTTATGTGTATACCATTATTCTAGCATGTGGTGACTTCTTGCACTTAAAATTCCGACCAAAACATCGGCGATATTTTTACAAATATAATATCTGACATCTGGAGAGAGATAATCAACGGAAATCAGCATCGAGGCTATATATATTAGTGCCAGAGTCATGTCCCACTCAGGGTTTTTAAGGTACATACAAATAAAAGGAATGATCGTCCAGGATAACCCCCTACTCTTCTACGAAAATATGGCAAGACTAGGATAACGAGACCGGTAGTCCTGCACCGTAACTGCTAATCAAAATTGATTAGCAATTACTACATATTGATTAGCAACTTTGTGTAGGAAGCAGTTTCTGCCCGAATGGAAATTAGGGGGGGGAGGGGAAACCCCACCCTCCCCCAAAACATATTTTTTCTGATTTTTCCCCATTTGTTCTAGTTTACACTGACAAAAAAAAGGTCCTGCAGTTGTATTTGTGGTGTTTATTTGTACTTAGATTGATGAAAGCAGATATAGTTGTACTCTAACATATAATATTGCAGTGATTTATCTATTATTTTTCATTTGTAGGATACAAATTCATTTGTAGGATAAAAATTCCCCCCCAAAAAAATCTGAAGGGGTGGATAAACCCAACCCTATTTTCAGAGGGGGGATAAATCCCCCTACCTCCCTGGCGGAAACCCTGGGAAGTGATAAATGTTGCATTTCATTCATGTTTATAGGTATTATAATTTCAATAACTCATTGATTTGACTGAATCCCATTATAAATCATGCAGATAACATTAATTTTGTGTGCAGTCAAAAAAAATAAAGCGTTTTTTGTTAGCAATAGCGCCCTGCGATGCGAACCCCACTAATATATCCCTTGCCCTCACCAAGTTTAGTCTACTACAGGGCTCGACATAAGGTAAGAATTATTATTAGCCAGCAGGGCCAGTGACTTCCACAATCTACTGGCCCGGTTTATAATTTCTACTGGTCCAAACATTTTTGACCACTATCATCGGCAGTGCATTTACATGTATAAAAGAGTGATATGTAATTTGCAATAGGCGGCTAAATTGCAAACTGTTTTCTGATCTAGTTTTGCACATTTTTGCAACAACTTTGTGTCAGAATAATATTATTTATAGAGTTGACCGATCATTTATGTTTAGCCAAATTATGACAGTGGATTTTCAAGGCAGTGTCATTAAACAAGCCAGGCGGACTAGTGACAAATGGCATTTAACCATCCCGAACCAAATGTTACTGGCCGCAGGCCAGCGGTTAAGCCCTGTACTACCAAGAAATGTTAATTGTGGCTGAACACCACTCCAGTCATGTTATTTTGATCAAAGTCACTGCCAAATACCACAGAAAATGGAGCAGTTTTACGAGCGATCTGCACGTTCAGTTGTCGCTCCGACTAAAGTTGGCAGTCAAAGGGTTAAATGTGATTATTGTGCTACTTACTCTGGTTATGACTGGTGTGATTCTTGGACTTGGCCATGCTGCTGTAATCTATGTCCACAACGTAAGCTCTGTGGGAGGGAGATAAAGGGACACCAATTAAAATTCATTTTTTCTAATAATTGATTACAGAAGGAGCGGGAGAGAGATATTTTGTAACGGCATATCAATATCGAGGTTATATTAATGCCAGATACGCTAATTATATTTTAGTCCATTTCATGTTTTTTACGATACAAACAACGTTTTTCAAGATATATCTGGCTATACATCGAGACATAGTCATATATATCCACCAGCTATCTTGAAGGGAATGTGAATATAATAAGTGACAGCCATTGGAATTGAACAATAGGCCTACACTGTATCTGTTTATACTTATAGTGCCATTTTCGTATACAAATGCAATATTACTTCGCAATTAATATTGGCGTCGAACCATCCAGATAGATACACTTACGGCGCAATTAGTCTAGATCAATAATTACGTGGGTGAAATATTTTTATTTTTAAATAGTAAAAAAAAAGGAGGCGGCGGCCAAAAAGGATGCGGGCGGGGACGAGAAACACGTTTATTATTTTACTTGGCCTTACTCTTCTTAAAGTTTCCAAAAAAGCAGCGCAAAACGCAAAATATGCCATGACGCGAATCACGCACATTTAAAACAAGTACCACCCAAATTCAACGTGACATAATTCCGAAACCAATTTAGAGTTGGAGTCTAAAATTTTGCCTGTATTGATTATAGACATGGGTCTACGACAGGGCTCGAAATCGCCGACGGCACCGACGGCATATGCCGCCGTGCCCTCCATATTTATTGAAATAAGCCGTCGGGCCCCATCAAAATACTACTGCACCGTCGGCATAAAATGCCGTAAGGCCGTTTACTCAAAACCGTCGGTGCCCATTTGAAATTGACAGCGCAATAATCCGCACAAAAATTACAGCAGCATTATACAATGTTTTTTGCTGCCTATATCCAATCCCATGATACATTTTTCAACTCAGTTTTAGGTATGGCAGCAGCTCTCTGTATAGCGTACCATCTACACAACCCATGTCATACATCGTGATCACAGAATAAAATTCTCTGTGGGTGGAATTTCAAGATTTCATACTATGATTCTATGAATTGCCGTAATTCATATTTCTATATTAATAAAAAAGTTTTAACAAAGATTTTTAGAGTGAGAATACATCAAGGATTCTAAAAACGAAATCCAAATCTTTCTACT
>JAODAI010170412.1:0-10821 GCA_027575025.1 Scotoplanes globosa | reverse complement strand
TTCTTCCCCCCCCCCCCCCCCCCCCCCCACACAAAAGAAAATATTGAGATTTTTTTTTATTTCCCTAATAACTCAAGAAGTACATTTGCGACTTTACACCGTTTTTGTGGTAGCAGGTCACACACATCTCACTGATGTGCACATATATGTCACTGATGTGTCTATTCCACTGATCTGTCTGATACACTATCTAGGCGGAGGAGCGCCACCTTGGTTGGCGCGTAGCGTCCAGAATTTTTGGGGGCACCTGAATGTCCTTACCTGCAATCTGGTGCAACATTTTACGCAATTTCACGCCAAATTTATGTTCACAAACTTTCCCTTTTTCCCCCTCTTTGCTGTCTTTTTTTCTACTTTTTTCTTCAAAATTCCAAAGCCCCCACCCTCGATACGCCGCTGCCTGTACATCACTAGATGGGATATTTTGTGACCAATCGTTTGCAACCGGTTTGAAGATCACAGTTGGTGATCCGAATCATGTACGACATCGGACAAATTAAGTGAATTGACTGTCGTCGCATAATATTTGTGACAATGGCATCCTGGGGCAGTTTTCTCCAGTTGCATGAACGGAGGTATTGAAGTGGCTGATCAAAGCATGCGGAAACACACATGCACATATCTCAGACCTTCATTTATAAGGAGCGCCAGCGCGATCGCGCTCCAAGGCGCTCCTGAAAAGTGATCAGGAGAGCAAATTGCTCTCTTAAAAAAAAATATATATATTATTTTTTGTAAATGGTTTTATTCTTTGTTTGTGTGGCTAAAACTCCTGTTACTATGCTAATATTGGTACCAAATCGCAATGTGATATTAATGATATATAGTCCGTTACATTTAGCCCTATTGTGCAAGAAACATAGAACAGAAAAAATGTGGGAAATGGAGCTGGAAAAAACAGCTCTCCTGAGATTCTCATACGTGAAGGTCTGACTAATACAATGCATATATTCAAGTCACATTTTTGGACAAAATCAAAATAAGCCCTTTCTGTGGGTCGATAGCATTAGCAGCTCTGCAGTACATACCGACAGATATATTTAGTTTATTTCAACATTTCATGTCAGGGTAACTTCATTAGCCATTGGGTAATCTTTCCAAAGGACCTGTGACGCAACAAATTAACAAGAGAGGATGGACAGGAAAACCAGAGTGCCCGGAGTAAAACCTCTAGTTGTAGACTTGGCCATCCATCCCATTTGCACGCCCGACCGGGGATCGAACCCCGGACGCATTGATGCACCACTACGACACAGCCTACTCCTTAATTAATAATCGGCCTGGAAGGCTTATTTAATTTTACGACGCTATTAAGCGACCACCGAAATGGGAGAAGCAAAGGCTTTTAAAATTACAACTTCACGTCGGGTGGTCATCCAATTCATAAATTTGAAGTCAAATTTGGATTTCTTTAATTTGAGAAAGTCGTTCGCGTGGGAAAACGTGATTGCTCTCGGATGAAAAACCCACACTACTAAGTCGGACTCGGAATTTGAACCCTGGATCTCCCAGTTGCTGAGATTCATAGCTTCTAGAGCCACCAACCTTAACCGCTCGGCCACAGAACTTGATAGTTGTACAAAGCTATACAGTAATAGAACGGTAGAACTGTCATAGCTCGCATCGAGTCTGAAAAATGTTGACTTGTATTTATTAGCTCCATCAAATATATAGGAATTAATATTGACAATATTCACAATTTTCAATATATTCTCTATAGCAATTACAATCTAACACCGACAACTACAATCATTATAGTAATATAAGAATCATGCATCCATTAAAGTAGTAGCCTAAATAGAGATGTCCAAATAATAAATTATAATTAATAGCATTACAACATAATGATGAATAAACATTAGATAATCAGTTATCAGGGGAGTCTATAAAGGTAAACGTGCCAAAGATACTATATGAGTAGACCAATTGCTTCATTCTAGAGTACAATGGAGTTACATTATATAGTGGGCTAGAATCAACCCACAATAGGGTGTAAGTACAATTATACTATAATATAGGTTTAGAGTACAATAGGGTGAGAATCAATGGTGGTTTCAAAGACTACTGAATCAGTGACCTCGTTTATCAATATGGAAGTCTGAACCAGTCAATGAACATGATAGGAATTAAACCCAAAGTTAAAAAAATCATTTCGAGCTAAAAATGTTAAAGTGGTTCTAAGTCCATAATCTCCCTTCATTGAACATTTTGCAGCGGTTGACATACTGGCGACAATAATTTACCCACAGTCGCCTATGTGGCGAGTGGCCGAACCCAGACATGCTTACCACCAATGCAAATTGTGCATTGCCTAAGGTTTGGTACGTTCTTTAATTGCCAGAAACACATAGTGCGATAACTATAACACTGAGGAACTATTCAACTATTGTGCTCACTAAGTGGGAATGTTTATTTAGTCCTCTCGATTCATCCAGACAGCCATTTCTACTCCGCACTATCGGCACGGTTGTGAAGGTTGCCTGGCAGGCCAACTGCCACACGTAGGGCCACCGATTTTCCGCGATCGCGGTAATTCGCGGTATTCGCGGTAATTCCCATAACTTTGCGGAAATTCGCGGAATTGAAAAAAAAAAATGATGGTGTATTTTGTTGGTAAAAAAAATTAGGGAAAAAAACTTTTAAAAAAATTAAAAAATGTTTTTTTTTGCCCGTTTTTTACCTAAAAACGGAAAAAACGGAATTCACAAACTCTAAAAACGGAAAAAAACGGAATTCACAAACCCCAAAACGGAATTTGACTTCTTAACTAACGGAAAATCAATGGCCCTAAAATGGGATGACCATGTCTGCAGCTAGAGGTGTTACTCCGGACACTCCGTTTTTTCCCTCTTATCCCCTTGTCAGTTTGTTGCATGACAGGGCCTTCGTGAAGATTAGCCAATGGTTAATAAATTTACCCGGACATGAAATATTGAAATAAAAAAATGAAAAGTATAAAAAAGTATCACAGCCTAGTAATCCTTTAAACTCTAAAATATGCTTAGGACACAACTTTGAATCCGGTCGATGATGACTACATTCCATTGTCTGCAACTAGTTTATCAGACAAAGGCTTAGTTTCTGACATAATTAGCGTTGTTGTTGTCCTCGCTAAATCCCGGGACTTAGCCGGGATTTAGCGGGGACTTGCGTTTTTGGCCCCGCCATCCGGGATTTGGTCATGGATGTTCAGCAAAATAATACCCCGGCCTGCCGGGACTTTACACGGGGAAGAAACACACATGTTGCAGTCTTGAAAATAAATTGTGAAAATACATCCCGTTACAGTCCCGGCTATGCCCGGGTAGTGGGGGGGGGGGGATTACAATTGACAAGTGCATTACAGCACAGCTGCCCATTGAGTGAGCATGCTTAATCACTTAATCAATCATACACATAGTCATCTAAATGAATACTTAGTTAAAAAAGTTAAATCCTACCCGGGCTCCAACGGCCCTTCAGGTGCCAGTGCTTAACTCTGGTTTCTGTAGCGCAAGCGGATGAGAGCCAATAACTCCCCCTGAATGGGACGCTGGTCCATCCCATGTAACTCCCCAGCAAAGCTGATACTATTTTTTCCAGTCTGAGTGAAGCTGAGGCAAGGGATAAAGTGTTTTTGCCCAATAACACAACACAACACTCGGCCAGGAATCAAACCCGGGACCTCTGGCACTCAAGCCCGACTCCATAACCACTTAAAGCCACTGTGGTCCCACATGAATGCTGGTGAACCTTTACTACTAACTTTTCAAAACAGCCAGGTAAACATTTAGGTTGTAATTTATATATATTGTTAAAAAAAGCAAAGGCTGCCAGTGCTTTCCGACTGTATACCACTTTTGACTTAATGAATATTCATAAGATTGCAAGGGTCCAGCATGTGGTTTGATTTGATTGATAGAATAATCAGGCTGTGCTGTGTATTTATTATCAAACCGGCATGTCTCTGAAAATCAATGGGTGTGATAGCCGCGGTTGGTAAAGGAGTGACAAATGTTAAGTGTTGAGAATCTCCCTCGCTCACGATTTCTTTTCTATATTTTTCTTGTTCACACAGGCAAAGGTTAACCGTACTTGAAATAATCAATAATTGTGCAATTTCAAATCCTTGCGTTGGAGAGAGTATGGATATTTTTTATGCTACATTGGAACCTTACCAACTAGATAACTGTACCTGTCTTAATAACTGTATAGCGCCACCTCTTATCGCATAAGATTGGAAAGCTGAAATGATATGCCAATCATTTCTAGCACAGAATTTGGAATTTCGGTAATTTTATATAGTCTGTATAATCCCAAATTTGTTGAATCTGTTATTTTAAGTTTTTTCAATTGTTAAATTTCTTTTGTCAGGTCAGTGTGACTGTTCTCGATGCCAACGACAACCGGCCCACCTTTGTGGAGTTCCCAGAAAGTATGATTACCGTGGCGGAAGAATTATCATCACAGACGATCATTGCTGAAGTCAGGGCCACAGACTTGGACTTGGGCGAAAATGCCAGGGTAATTCATGAAATATATTTTTTAAAAATCGTACAATAAAATTATTAATGTTAAAATCTTCATCGATATGATAGATATATGTGACAGACCACGGCAAAAGGGTGTTATATCAGTAATTTTTATTTTGAGATAAATGCATATTTAATCAAATTTATGTCATTTTGATAAAAATATTATTTTTTATATACACCATTTTCAACCTGTTTACTTACCCAATGCAATGCATTGATTATCAGGAATCAGTTTTGAAAAATGGCAGAAATTGGATTATATTGTAGTTTAGTAAAAAAATATCATAGTGTGCCACATATGTGACCTGTCATATGGAAATGAGTCTTAAGTCAATTTTTCAAAATATTGAGATAATAGCATCACTGTAAATATAATTTTACCAGCTTTTAAACGATGTATAACATGATAGGGTTGTAGAAATATTTCCTGTGACAAAATGTATGAATTTAAGAACAATTTTCACTTCTTTGAAAGTAAATTTATACTGATAAATCAGCAGTTAATGTTTAAAATTCAGACCAATACAAATTGAGCAAAATCACTATTATACTAAAATATTACACATATATTTTAGTATTATTCTTCACAACATGAAGAGTTACAATAATAATTTTGTAGCATCCTTTGTTTATATACACGTGTATAAAAAAATGTAATTATGAAACATGTACATTGATGATAATAATATAGTGGCCCTCTATTTATTCCATCATTGGTAATTGTATGTTTTTTGTTCAAAATTGCTCCGAAAAGCCTCAAAATAATGATTTTTTATCTGGTTTTGGTGATTTAAGCTTACCAGACAGAAAGAAAACATTGTGAAATGTATAATTTCAACTTTATTAATTTGTACCAAAATTCTAGTTTTTTTACATATTGTTTTATATCTTAAAACGATTTACAACTCATTTTGATATGCTGGGTCACATATAGATGATCTGTACTGACATCACATTATTCAAAAATCCCATTGGAATAATTTACCTGAGAGTGTCGGGTTATGTGATACCTTAGTTCAATTTAAGAGGTCTCTAAAAACTCATCTTTTTAAACTTCACTTTGGGTCGATATATATGTTTTGTTATGTTCACGATTGCAGATAATGTTATATATATATATATGTTATATATATATATGTAAAGCGATTTGAGCTGTGGACTTCTGGTCTTATGCAGGATAGGTGATATATAAATTGTCACTATTTTTATTATTATTGTTGCTAAGCAACTGACACTGGCATCAACAGTGCACAGAGTATAGCCAATCAGCAATGGTTATTGCAAATATCAGGGGCCGTATTCACAAAGAGTTACGTAGGAAAGTTTGTAGGCCATAAATCTTACGAAGTTTGTACGCAAATGCACAAGTGCTATTCACAAAACCTTTGTACGAAGTCCGTAGCTTACACTGTGTAGGTCTACCAAAGAAGTAAAAGAAGTTAACAGTTTGTTTAGCCTACTTCTTTGGTGTTTTCTTTAGAAACGCTTCAAACCACATTTATAGCCCATTCTTTTCTTATGATAATTCTTTAGAAATAGCACCTGTCACGCACAATTGATTTTCTTGAAGAGAAGTTAACAAGATTCAAAGGGAAAGCAATGGTTCATAACACTGCATATTCGGCACACAGTGTGTTGAACTTTATCTAGCGTAGAACACATATTTTTGATAGTATCGCACTTGAACAGAAATGGGCTTGAAAAATTGTTGATTATTGGACTCTACATTCGGTCATGGAAATATATAACTTCTGATCAACGCCTTATAATGTGTTACAAACGAATTTCCTATATATTTAAATGCTCTATCTTTCTTGACGCCGGTAAGTATTATTCAGTCAACAGAAATTAACAACAAAATCGACGTTACGTCAGCCGTTAGATTTGCATAAAGTTACGAACACAATTAGGAGCAGAATACTTTTGAGAATACGACGTAACGAAAATTACGTTGCGTAAGTAGAACACGGCCCCAGTTGTATAGTTTAACTACATGGTACACTTTTTAGTGAAGTGACATCACGTGCAAGAGGTCTTATTTATTAATGTCCAAATCTTAATTAGTTGCTACAGTTTAAATCATATGACTGATTAATAAATGAGACAATCTTGATAGACTGTTCGAATATAGTAAGTAAGTCATATAAATCATTTAATAAGGTGCCAACCTAATAGATTCATAAAGTACACTAGAAAATTAAATCACAATGACTAATTTCTTTCGGATAAAATCCTGATCGGTTGCTAAGGTTTATGAAACACATAATATGATAATGTGAATATCTTGGTCAACAGATATAAATCTATTAAACAAATATATGATATATTAATCAGCCAATCTCGATTGATTGATAAAGTATTTGAGACGAATCATATGATTGATTTTGAATTGTTGCATTACTGATGCCACGAAAACGGAGTGCTGATGATTATATTTCAGTGGCTTGGAATATTTTGTATTTTCGTATTTGTATATTTATTCTTTTATCACAACATATCGGAAAATTAGTAAATCACGTAATTAAATCAATTATAATAATAGAATATGTGAGGCGACGTAGCCAATCGGGTATTATGTTGGAAATTTGTATTTTGAGATAAAGACCTATTTAATCAAATTTATTTATTTATTGCCATAATATTATTTTTTATATATTTTACTATTTTCAACATGTTTCACAAGTCATTACAGATATTTGAAGTGATGTTTGTATTTTCTCCATTTTCCATAGATCGACTACTCCATTACTGAGGGAAACGCAGAAAGAGCATTCACATTGCTTACCACTGGGGGCGCCATCTTAATCATTTCCACTCGGCCGCTGGATCGAGAATTTACAGAAGCATATAACATTACAGTAAGTTGAATATAATTATTAATATTTTACTTTGTCACGTTCAAATATTTTTTAATATGCAGCTCGTAAGTATCTAATTTCGGCTAATCAATTTTCCGAGCTGCATGATTTATTTTCCAGCCTTGACAATAATCACAAAAGGAAAGTAATTTAAAGTATATAACTTAAAAATGCTGAAACTTGATAAAGTGAAAAGGATATACCAAAATATAAAGGCAGCGTATATATCCCTGTAGGCATCTAATGGTATCGCCATACATTCTCAGAATACTACATAATGTTAAACTAAGACTACTTTATTTGACTTTCATAATAGCTATGTTATTCATCATCGTATCTAAAAAGTGTATTTCAAATTTTTGTTGTGTTTTTTATTCCTACATATTCGTTACAATGTGGTTGTTTTTTTGTTTTTTTTCCATCTCATTTATTTAAAAATGCATATAATATGGTACATTTTATAGTGCATGTTGGGCAAATTTACATCGTAATAACAAATACGTGAATGAAATAAATTTGTTATAATGTTGATGCTCATAATCTAATTTGCTTGCGAACCTTTTATATATTTTATTTTGTTGTTTTTGCCCTTTTAATAGGTTACTGCCTCTGACAACGGCGAACCACGTTTGAAAAGCTCGCAGTCGTTTACGATAGTTGTTACCGACGTCAACGACAACGCCCCACTCTTTACATCCAGTGCTTACAGTGGAAATATTATTGAAGTATGATCTCTTTAGCTTTTAATAATATACATTTAATTTTGGTATTTCGATTTGTTTTTTACATATATACCTATAAGAATATTTAGTTTCAGAAAAAACATATTTCGTTTTTTCAAGCAACAAATGTACACGATGCCGTCTTTCTATGACTTCCTTTGAAATTAATATTATTTTCTTTAATCATATTTTTCTCCCAGAATATTTTGACCTCTAGTCCCGTGGTCGTCCTTGGCGTCATGGACGCTGACCTCGCGACCTCCAACGACCTCCAATTCACCATCATCCAGGGCAACGAAGAGGATAAATTTGAGATCAATAACCGAGGAGAAATAACTTTGACGAGTTCTTTGGATCGAGAACTTGTGGATTCCTACCAGCTGAGAGTTAGTCTTCGAGATTTGTCATACGATCCTCAATATCAGGTAAGTTGATATTGATGGATGTAATAGACAATTATCATTAACAAGTTTTTTGGAGTGGATCGAGTGCTGTAGCTTTCTAGACTTCGAGATCTGTCATTGATCCGCAATATCAGGTAATTTGCTGAATAAAGGAGGTATGCACAACAGATATCCGTACAATTCCAATAACTCTCCCCGGACAACTTTTACGAGTCAATTTTACAACAGACAAATTACCCAGGACAATATTGCCTCCCGTTCAAATTTCCCCCAAACTTGGGGAGAAATCGTCCACGGTGCAATTGTCTGGGGGAGTTCCTGAGGATTCTACTAGACCCATACAGCAGGAACAAATGTGTGGTGTAATGATAATACTACTCGATTTGCACCACTGCAACCAGGGGTTTCATTCCCCGACCGGTATTTCCAAATGTGATGCACCACGCCAGATCAGGTATTATGTCGATCCTTGGACATATTGAAATTTTATTGTAAACTGAAAGATGACGCCATTAGCTTTAGTTTGATAACAAAATCAAGAAATTATTAATTTTGTAAGTTACTGAAATTTGTTTATCACATTGCTTTTAAGCCATTGCACAAATAATATATTTGGGAAAAACCTCTTGTATTTCAAAATTGATAATGCCGACATAATACCCGATCTGCCGTGGTGCATCACAAATGATTTGCAATTAGAGACTTAGAGACTTGTGATAGCAAGGTCAGGAGGTTGAATACAGAGTGATAATGATTGTAGTACAGTGGCTCTCGTTGGTATAAATCAAAAGCTTTGGGTGGCTCATATATAACCTCTGCGTTGAAAAGGGCAAGGAAACCTAATAAAAATTTGATTTTCTCCGGGCAATCAGATTTCTTTTATCGTTTTGTCGATTTGTTGTGTCCCATGGGCTCTCGGTCACCTTCGTGTAACACTAATTTAGTTTCTATGCAGGGTCCAAATCCAAATGGATTGAAGATAATAATAGAAATAACTAAATATTGACGATGATTGATAGTAGCTGCTCTCTGCCGCGATCTCTGCCTTCTGCATAAAACAATAAATTTGTTTTGCATCTTTTCGGTGTGTTCTCTGAGATGGAGTACGTCGCGGACATATCTGAGGGAGTGACCTCGGTCATTGTAATAACCGTCTCTGCCTCGCGGTCTAAACGACAACAGTCTAAACAACAATAGCGATATACATGAAGTTGTTTAAAGTCTTGTCACTTCCCCTTTTTCAGAAGCGGTGCAGCCCTTTGTGATCCGATGCCTTTCCTGACGTCAACCTATGGCCCTCGGTGGACCAAGGTGGCTACAGAGCAATCAAGATAATGTACACGCCGAGGCAACCAGCAGCAGCGCTGGGATTTTAATACATATATATATATATATATATACATTAATTAACAAATTATTAATTACATTGTATATATATGATATTGTTATTGTGGAAACAAATAAATGGAACAGCGTGTTGTTGAGGATTGTTCATAATTTCTCTCTAACACAATCTCTGGCTTACCCATGAAACAATAAATACCTGTTGCATCTTTTCGGCTCGTTGGTGTACGTCGGAGGGAGTGAGCTCGGTTATTGTAATAACCATCTCTACCAGCAACCTCGATCTGAATGTCACAAGTGATATACATATATATGTGACCGTGCACCACAAAAGCGGAGTAAAGTCGCGCATATTCATTCAGAGATAATCAAGACAAAAAAAATAAATGAATCATGTTACAATATCAATTTAGAAATGGTTAACAACAACATTATTGCATGGAAACCACTGATTATGGTTATTGATTCGGTAATATTACTGTTCTTTGTTGCAATTAAAACCAACATTCAAGACACACCTTTTTCAATTATTTAATATTCCATCATCTTGTGGTTGACGTGACGCCGTTTCATTGACACCAAACCTGCACAAATTATTTATCATTTTAAAGATCTTGAAATGGACAATCTAAAAATACAAAGAACCAACTTTCCCCCAAATCGACTTTACTCTGCTTTTGTGGTGGATGGTCACATATGTTACTTAACAGATTCTTATAATTACATTGTATATGACTTTATTATTGCGGAAACAAATTAAATGAAACAACATATTGTTGAAGATGCTTCATAATTCCTCTTTAGCGCAATCTCATATTCCAGTGGCTCTAACTGGTATATCAAAGGCTTATAACCACTGCGTTGACAAGGGCCAGGAAACCTATTCGGGTCGGGAGTTCGAGTCCGGAGTGATGATGATTATATTCCAGTGGCTCTAACTGGTATATCAAAGGATTTGGGTGGCTCATATAACCACTGC
>JAODAI010170302.1:0-10821 GCA_027575025.1 Scotoplanes globosa | reverse complement strand
AATTATATATATATATATTATAAGTGAATAATATAGACTATTGTCTATTGCTAAATACACAAATGGTAATATAGTAGTAGAAGTAGAAAATGTATACATTAGGGGTATGATTTAATGATCAATTGATCTAGTGATTATATATTTGACCTCACCGGAGTATACGTGGAATTTACAATTTTCCTATTATATAGACTAGATATAGATATATGTACATATATAGAGTTATTTGGTTGAATATGTATTGTAGGCCTACATGTAATGATTCAACGTAGTTTTAAAATTTACAAAAAGAGCATGAAGTGTACACTGCCATCTGTGACCTGAAAACATAAAAACAACCACATTTGTAGACAACATAACTGGAAAAGTATTGCTGAATATGTGTCTATATTTAGAAACAAGCTTAACATCTGGTTGGATACCAGTGACAAGTCATAGGCGGATCCAGGACGCTTAGAAATGGGGGGGGGGGCGCCCTCACATTTTTGTAACGGAATTCTCGGTGAATTGTGTAACGTATATGCAAGAAAGTGAAAAATTGGACCCGCGCCTGAGTCAAGGTTAACCGTAGGCGCCCCAGCGGTCGCGTTAATATTGTGACGGGCGTACATTTCAAAATAAAGTCGCATGCTAGTTCTTAATTATATTCCATTCCAAAGTCACAGAAAATTTCAATGCGAAAATACGATTTTCGGTTTTTTCTATGATTTATAACCTAGGATAAGAACTGAAACTTCTCAACATATATGATAGAACAAGGTAGATGTTCCACAAAATACAAATAAAGAGTTATCTCCATTTTCTCCTATATTATGTATAGTCAGAACTCATATATATAAATATGTCTATATATATTCGTCGTTCTCATCACATTCCGATCTCTGCTTTCCTGTATACAACTAAGATTTATTGAACAATATCACTGCACGACGTTAAGCCATTTGGCCTACATCATATATTAGACGTATATGCCTGTAAGACACCTATGTTCATCTGACCAATCATATATATGTATTTATATTCCATGTACATAGGTGTATGCTGCACCTTTCCTCTGGAATAGCTTACAAGACCATATCACAACTTGTACTGAACTTATATATTTTAAGAAGCATGTTTATTTTTATTTTTTTTCTGGCTCAATTTTATTATATTCATTTATTAATTAATCTATACTGTACTTGTACAGCGCCTAGAGCAATGACTTGCTGATTGAATTGGCGCTTAATAAGCTTCATTATTATTATTAATTGATGTCGGATTATGCGTTTGTTTTGATAAGCATATGCCTACTGCTTGAGAAGTCGAGATGGCCTAGTGGTTAGGGCAACGGACTCGTGCTTGGTTCGAACCCCAGCGCTGCCGTTGGTCTTTTTGGCATGTGCCCATGAGTAAGGTACTTTATCTCACTTGCTTCACTCCACCCTGATGTATAATTGGGAATCTCCGAGGTGAATATTTTGTCAACTTGCCGTTGATTTAGCTAGCTGCTGCCAATATTGTACATACTTCATATGTGAGTCGACGAGTTCACTATAATGACCTGGGTAATAATGTCCTATGCCTCGGAATAGTTCGCTAGATTTACTTTGCATTTTTCTAGATGATGCATGATTAGTGTTGTATATTATTATTACTGCATATTAAGGTGAATACTAGTTTGCAAGTAATCATTAATCAATTTTAAATACAACTTCAAACAAGATCGATGCGTCCAGTTTCATATTATACTGTTCTCAATCAGCTTCATAGAGAAGTTATGTACACAACTGGAGCATGGTCAACAATCCAGCGATCATCAACTAAGAAACAATTACGAAGCCAGCGGTATTAAAATGCATGGTTACAAATTAATGATCCATTAAACACAATATATCAATTCTATACTTAGCCACAATTACTGCACCCACTAAAATTACCATCGTAATTGAGTACTACATTATCTAGCCAGAACAAGCGACGTTAGTACAATGTTCAGATACCGTTCTATCCCATTCACTTTTCGAGCGTCCTAACAAACTTTCAAAAATCTTGGAAAGCATAGAATGCTTTGCTAACATAACTAATATGAAAATGTAAACTGGTAATATATCATAACTTAAATAATTATACTTTCTTGTTTGATAAAATTATTTAATGCAATTTGATATTACTATGATTATGATCACAATGTTCACTTAGACCTACATATAGCATTCTGTCAGTCGCATTATCTGCTGAACCATTGCTACCCTTTACATTTAGTTTACGAGTAGCCAGTAAACTGTGTGAGATTAATGATGGGCCGTGTTAAGTTGGTCAGATAATAGCGGCCAGTGCAGTTGAACTGTGATATACGCATCCTACTATTAATCTTTAAGGACTAATTGTTCTAAGTAAGCTTTTGGATGTGTATCATAATGCCATGGCCATAATTAATGGGCGGATTTTTTTCTTTTCTTCACAGGACACCGTTGGACATCACCAGGCATCATAATGACGATCATATTGCTCCTCCAGGGACTGCCTTGGTCAGCCAGTTCGATGGACATTCGAACGTTCTTCACCGGCCTGACCATTCCAGATGGGGGAGTTCATATTGTAGGCGGGGAGACTGGAGATGTCTTCATTGCATTTTCGACGGACGAGGATGCCAGACAAGCCATGCGGAAACAGAGCCAATCCCTGTGTGGCAGTAGAGTAGCCATACTGCTGAGCAGTAAATCCGAAATGCAGGAAGTCATCGCGAAGAGCCGTACTACAACGAGTCAGGGTCGCCAGGAGCCGGAGTATTCGAGATCGTCCGCGACAAGCCAGCAGCAGCTACCCGCACCATCAGTAGCAACGGCCTCGTCATCCACTATGGCTCCAAGCCAATCATCTATAACTACCACGGCAGGAGGTCAGTATGCCAGTGAGAGCTATAGGGCGATTCCTAGCCAAGTGTCAGAGACAGCGCCAAATAAAACTGAGACTAAGAAGCAAGGTGAAGGGGCATATGGTACATTTGATAATTACTATATGTCTGGTAGCGCATACGGTAACTATGGATACAATAAATCACAGGGAAACCAATTAGTTGATTCGCGTGGTCAAGTTACCGTTGACGGAAGGGGGTCCGCTGTGCAAGCTACAAGGGAAGCATATACTGGCGGCACGTTTGAACAACCTCGCAAGGACCCTACGCTCACTGGGACGCCCGCAAAACCGATCGAGAATAGAGATCCATTCACCGGCGGCTATAGATCTCAAGGGCAAGAACCTTACCAGTACCAACAAGGAGTTCAAGAGCAGCAACAACTATTTGATCGAGATAATCGTCAAGTAGATGAGAGAAAGATATCAAAATCCCAAGTAAAACCTGCTTTGATTGAAGTGAATAGAAATGATGTCCCCAATTCTTCGGAAATGAGATACCCAACACCCCTCACATCTACCACACCCATCGACCAACAGCGACAAGATAACACAAAGGCAGCTATTCCGAATGATCCATTTAGTACTATCTCAGATGGAAAAAAAATACAAATACCGCCAAACACACAATATTCAAGTCCGTCGCCACAAAACCCATTGTTCTCTAGCGCTGCAAAAGAAACAACCAAAGATATGACAAATACTCCCAATGCGTTAAATATTCCCCAGTCCGTATCACAAAAAGTCATTCCCCTCATACCTGATAATTTGGTCGAACGTCTAAGAGATGTGTTTCCACTAGTAGCTGGTTTTGGAAATATTAGTCATGTCGAAAAGGTTTCCACTACATCCCGACCAAACCTGGCAGATTCAGTTAAGCAAGATGTACCCATCCCAGTCTCGGGGCCAACTCAAAACACTCCATCGTTTGACGGAAAGCATCCCCAATACCAACAACCGCCTCCAATTTTACCAGAGAAGAATGTACCTGGGAAAGAATATCCTGATAAGGAACCTCGTCCAGAGCTCCATGCTCAGCGTCTAGAATATGACGGAGCACGTCAAGAATATAATGCTCAGCGCCAAGAATATCAAAGACCACAGCAAGAATTTGCTGCACCTCGTCAAGAATATGAAACACCATCTGACAAATTAAATCCACCCCTCCACGAATATCAAAGACCTCGTCAAGAGTTTAATGCTCCTCACCAAGAATATCAAAAGCCACATCAAGAGTTTACAACTTCACACCAAGATTATCAAAAAAATCGTCAAGAGTTTAATACTCCTTCCCAAGGAAATAAAAAAACACCTCAAGAGTTTAATACGCCACAAGAATATAAAAAACCACCACAAGTGTTTAATCCTCCTCCCCAAGAATATAAAAAAGCACCGCCAGAGTTTAGTGCTTCACAAGACTATCAAAGACCACCTCAAGAGTTCAATCCACTCCACCAAGAGCACCATGTGCCCCGTCAGGAGCATAGGCCTACGGCATCCCAACCTGTCTCTCAGGGTTACAATGTACCTCCTCGAGTTGAAGGGATTAATGTACCTCGTCAAGAATTTCCACATCAGCCACATCAAAGTTATAATGTACCTCCTCCAGAAAATTGTGCACCTACTGGAAAAGAGCAACCTGTACCTAGACAGAAACTTCCTATACCTCGGCAGGATCAAGATATATCCCCCCAGCAAGAATCCAATTTGCCTAGACAAGAACCCCAATTGCCTCTACAAGAACCCAATCTGCCTCTACAAGAACCCAATCTGCCTAGACAAGAACCCAATCTAACTAGACAAGAACCCCATTTGCCTAAACAAGAACCCAATCTGCCTAGACAAGAACCCAATCTGCCTAGACAAGAACCCAATCTGCCTAGACAAGAACCCAATCTGCCTAGACAAGAACCCAATTTGCCTAGACGAGAACCAGATTTTCCCAGACGAGAACCCAATTTGCCTCAACAAGAACCCAGTGAACCGAAACAAGAACACCGCAAGCCTTGGGAAGAACACCACGAACCTTGGGAAGAACACCGCAAACCTTGGGAAGAACACAGCGAACCTTGGAAAGGACACCGTGAACCTTGGGAAGAACACCGTGAACCTTGGGAAGAACACCGCGAACCTTGGGAAGACCACCGCGAACCTTGGGAAGACCACCGCGAACCTTGGGAAGACAACCATGAACCTTGGGAAGACAACCATGAACCTTGGGTAGAACAACCAGCTCCGAGGCAAGAACATCATACACAAGCACATCATGTACCCCTGCAAGTACGTCCTGTACCTCCACAAGTACGTCCTGTACCTCCACAAGCACACCACGCTCCTCCACAAGTACGCCATGGACCTCCGCAAATGCGTCATGCACCTCCGCAAGCACACCATGCACCTCCACAAGAACCCCATTTTCCTCGACAAGAACACATTGTACCTCGTCAGGAACATGTTGCACCTCGTCCACAATATCATGGACCACATGGAAGTGACCCTTTTCCACCGAAAATGAGTGATTCGACCCCACGTGCATCATTGAGCGATACCAAATACCACAACTTAAGAGATAGTGGACGATCAACATTTACCGACGATAAAACTGGCATACAAAACCCTCCCGTTTCATCTACTAATACGGAAGGTAGTCCATCTACAGGATATCCATCTGGTCCGCATGGAGCCAACCTTCCATATGGGAATCAAGGAGATGCACATATAACTGGAAAAGATTCGGCTGAGCGACAAGAAGGTGTAGTTTCCAATGCCTCAGATGATAATAGAAAATCATTAAGTAAACATACATCAGCTAGCCAAGTTGAAGATGAGTATTATGAAGATCCAGCATATCCAGGGAAACCACTTGGTTTTGAAGAGGAAATGTCAGTTCTCGAAAAGCAGGAAGTACCACAAATGAACGATGGTAACAGAGGGTTTGATAATCAAAACCAGCCATCTGTTAATCGAATTAATCAACGATTTGATAGACCACCACCACAAGTACCAGGAAGGGGTCGGGGAATTGGTGGTTTATATGATAAAGGAGATTATTTCCAACCGGGTTTTAATAAGTCACATGGACAGGGTTTTGGACAGTCATTCAACAATCTAAAAGACAGTGGTGTCGATAAAGAATTTTGTGGAAATGTCGGTAAAAGACCATTTGAAGAAAGCGAAGGCCGGTTTGAAGAAGCAAACAGAGGACACATTGCTAAATCATTCAAACCAGCCAATCCTCCAATGTTTAGCAACCGTTTAGATCCCAGGTCTGGTGAGCCTCACAGAGAAGATGAAAGTAGTTTTTCTCGAAAGTCCAACGAGTTTTATGGAATAAGTTCAGATCAGAATCGTGATTACCACGATACCAATAATGATACAAAACAATTTCCTGTCCAAAGAAATCCTCGATTGGATAAAAGTATTTCTAGCAAACAAGAAGCAAGAACTGGTCTTGAGCAACAGCGCTTTGATCCAAAACCAATTCGCGGAAGTCCCAGTGTAAAAGAGAAAACAATAGGGCAGAATAAAGATATTACAGGTGGGGCAACCTTTCAACAAAGACCTCCGTCTATCCTTGGAGATGCTCCTGGGATTGAATTACGACAATTGCGACCTATGGAAATTCCCAACCGAGATCCACGAGCAAAGCCAACTTTCCCTCAATATCAACTAGATGTTGTGAAATTAGATGGCTTACCGTTTGACTGTGAAGAGGTTCATGTTAAATCGTTCTTTCATGGTTTAAATACCATTCCTAATGGTATCCTTCTCCAGATTGATTCTGATACCGGGCAGAAGACTGGTCGTGCATTAGTCAAATTTGAAAGTATCCGGCATGGTGGTATGGCGCTGGAAAGCGATCAATCTTTTATGAATAACAGACCAATCACTGTGTCCAAGTGTTCGGTTGTAGAATGGAAATCTGCCACAACAATGAGTATGGGGGAGACGAAAGAAGATTTGCCACAAAAAGAAGAAAGTCTACCATTGACATCTCAAGGCGTTGATATTAGAGACGAAAAAATGAAACAACATTTTGGCGATAGGTCTGCAAAATCATTGACCCATAAAGAATCAACATCTTTTGATAAAGGCAAGCAGAGTCCAATTCTACAACACAGGCCCGATCCAAGATCTTTGAACAAAGGAAGACCAATTGTGCCACATGTAACGGATCACATTAGAGAGGGTTTAGACAGACCTTCATCAGGAGCACATGTTGATAGGAAGCATGTGGAGGCAATGGGTACTGGGCCTATTGCAGGATCTGAAGGAAGGTTTCGACCACAATTGGGTCATGGTCTGCCTCCTCTTCTGCAAATTAACGACCAACGATTTCCAGGACCACGTCCGAAACTAATATCCATAGATCGAGATCCACGGGAGCCTCCAAATCGCCACAGAGAGCGGTCTCCATATCGAGAAGACGAAGTATGCCTCGAACTGAAGGGTTTACCTCTCGATACGCAAACCAAAGATATTGTCGAACATTTTGAAGGTATAGAAGTTGCCAGGGGGAGTGTTTTCGTTGAGAGGGGAACTGATGGTAATGTTAATGGACGAGCTTTCATGAAAATTGCTGATCCCGCACAATATGAATTAGCTCTGAAACAAAATGGTAAGATGATGCGTGGCAGAGTAGTAGAAGTAAATCATATACCAAGAACCATTATGTTGCAGCATATAGATGAAGCAGAGAAGCGAATGCGAGATAGGAAAACAAGTTTACGTGACAGCGACACCAACATTGGACGAGATAGGGAAGATCGGGACCGTAGTGGTCGTGATCGTAGTCGAGACAGAGGAGAACGAACTCGTGACAGGGATCGGGACCGGGGTCGTGATAGAGATCGTGAAAGGGATCGCGGACGTGACCGATACGAAAAGGACCGATACGAAAAGGACCGATACAGGGATAGGTCGAATGATCGTGAACGCTCTAAGGAGAAAGTCTCATCAAAAGCACAGAATCGTGATACTAATGGTGATAAGAAAAACGGTGCCAGTAAATCAGTTTCCGATAAAAAAATTGATTATATCAAGAAGGGAGAGAACGTCAAAGGGGAAAAGGTGGTTACCAGCTCAAAAGAAGTGTCTAACCCATGGCCGAAACTGAAGGAATCTGAACAACCGAAGAAATCTGAGCAACCGAAGAAATCTGACCCACCAAAGAAATCTGACCCACCAAATAAATCTGACCCACCAAAGAAATCTGACCCACCAAAGAAATCTGACCCACCCCAAAAATCTGACCCACCTAAAAAATCTGACCCACCTAAAAAATCTGATCCACCGAAGAAATCTGATCCACCGAAGAAATCTGATCCACCGAAGAAATCTGACCCACCAAAGAAATCTGACCCAATAAAAAAATCTGACCAAATAAAAAAATCTGACCCACCGATATCAACTGCTCTAAAGAAGCCACCCATAACCATTGAAGTAAAAAAATCAACGAAAAATGACTCGCCTTCTTTGCAGGGAAATGACACAGGGTCAAAGGCTCCTAAATATGTCCAACAGTCCCCTGCAAGTGTGAACACGCAATCGAAGGGAGTTGATAAGGTGCAGTCCACTATTGCAGATATGACATGCATCTACGTCCGTAATATTCCCTATATAGCAGCGGAACATGATCTCCTAGAAATATACGGCGGACTGAAGATAGTGCCGGGTGGTATTCATATTATACGGGGGGTAGACGGCATGTCTCTTGGACAGGCCTACGTTGAATTTGCGGACGAGGATCAGGCTAAGAGGGGACAGGACAAGCGACAGACAGTACTACACGATAGAATGCTGCACATGACCATCGTGTCTAGAGCGACAATGATGGACGCATTGAAACCATCACAGGACACTCCACCCGGAAGCCTTACTGGAGCCAGCTTGCGGCCACCTCCCAACAGATTCCCAGGAGCAATGATACGGCATCGGCATCCGGGATATGGCCAACGTATGCGTATGCCTGGTGCACTCATGACCGGTGGTGGTGGCCGACCCACACCCGTGCATATTGGGAACTTGAATCCAGTGGTTAGTATACCCATGCTTGCTGGATTCTTCTCCGGGTTCGCCATCATGCCAGGTTCCATTCGTGTAGCAGTTGATGTCGATGGAAATCCACGGGGTGAAGCAAGAATCGTGTTTCGATTTGAAGATGAAGCGGTGCAGGCCGTTCGTGAGCTGAGTGGCAGGATTATTGCCGGTCGAATAGTCAAACTCAATGTGCTGTAAGTTTTATTCATATATATTCTAATTTATTCATTTTAAAGCAACCACGTAGTTGGTTCAATGTTTGGTTGAGCTTGATTTAATAATATCCAACGGAACATCGATATAGAGCAGGCATATTATGATTAGTGTAGGGGAGATGCGGCAGAGTTGAGCCACAGGGAGAGTTGAGCCACCGGCTGTCACGTCAACATGGGTGAAAGTAATTGATTACCCACCCATATTTTGATATATAAATCGATCGATCCAGGTATATGATGTATGTTTTATAATCCAAAAACTAAGTTTCGACATCCAATGTGAATTTCTGACCATCCGGTGTGAAAACGTTTCTCACGTCAGCAATATAATATTTCTCTAACACATTTATAGTTTGTAATAGGCTATATTGAGTTAATTTACATACATGAGTCTCAGTATGTTAGGCCAATGACTTTCGAGGGGTCGGGCATTTTAACAAAAAATACGGAATGAGGGAGAGTTGAGCCAATTGAAGGAGGAATAATTGAGCCTATGTTGTGGACTTGTACTATATTTATATATAGACGTATATAGAGATATCCATATATATGTGTATATGCAATACTATACACCAATATACATGTCTACATAGGCGGATATAGACCACATTGTGCCCTTCAAAGCTTGATCATGGTGGCTCAACTCTCCCATCATGGTAGCTATAGACCTCGTAATGCTTTACCAGTGGAACAACTCTCCCTACAAGGTGGCTCAACCCTACCGCATCCGAGGGAGAGTTGAGCCACTTTTTTTTGGGGGGGGGGGTATGACGTGACACAGCCAAACGGTTGGTGATATATGTCTAAATATATAAATTCGTAGATTCCATGGCTCAAAGCTATCAAAGTGGGTATACTCGAAATATCGGAAATTTTCACCATGAATTTACTGGGACTATCATTATTATTAGTTTATTTTAAACTGTTAATGTGGTACACATGGATTTATATATATATGTGTAAATATATATATATGTGTGTATATATATGTATGTGTGTATATAATGTGTATGTGTCACCTATATATATATAATATGATATATATGTGTATATATATATATATATATATATCACATTTCTCGCCATTTTGTCTTACATTACCATGCATTCTGTGATGGGTCAGTATTACCCGATCCTTCATGATTATCTACTTACCCCATATTTATACCCAGTATTAAAAATATTTCCAAACCTGAGTTTCGGAGTTTCTGCACAATCCATCATAAACTACCTGTATACAACTGAGTGCTACATTTATTACAAACTCTTTCATTGAAATTACAAACTCTTTTATTGAAATTACAAAAGAGTAAAATAATGATCCCTAAAATTACACCAGCGCCTTTTTCAGTCACATTTTTAAACGTTTTTTTTTCATGCCATAATTTTATCGAACAGTATAGGCTTTCTCTGGAATTTAACTGGAAAGGTGACAGAGAATCTCAAGTATCGAATTATACTGCAAATATAAGTATCATGTGTAAACGTGGGTGCATAATCGAAATAAAATTCCAAGGGGTCCTTATTACCTGCATGGGGTCATATATATATTCATATTATATAATAGGCCAATATATATCAGCCTATATATATATATATATACGCCTACACACACACATATATACGCATGAAACTCTGAGTCGTAAGACATCTAATGTTAATTCAATAATTA
>JAODAI010170191.1:0-10822 GCA_027575025.1 Scotoplanes globosa | reverse complement strand
ACATGAGAAATGAGGTCAAAGAGGGGCCATGTGTCAAAAGTTTGCTAGATATAGGTCAGTTGTATAGAGGTCATACTTAATTAAGTTAGAGTTGGAGGGTAAGTATAATGATTAATAGATTAAGCCTTCCAGGCCGATTATTATAACCATGGATGATGTTCTGGGGAAATTTGTTGCAAATTGTGTAAGTATTTAAAGGTAGAGTTGCAATTCATAGCAATTCTTGACACTTCCAGGAACGTATATTTTAACACAAATTCAACATGTGCAGTGTCAGATTGGTATACTGTAATTGACTTTATAAGGGTGACATATTTGGGCTCTAATCTGTTATCTCATTTGATGCATGGTGATAAGTGTTTATGCAGCAAATATTTGCGATCATTCCATTTGAAGTTGAACAGCTTTCTATAGAAAACATCCACATTTTACATCAAAGTTATATTTAATTACAAAGTAATAATTCATTCAATAACCCTATTGGCTTCTCCAACTCTGTTGGTCCCTTGTCATCGTAAAAGTAAATCAGCATTCCAGAACAATTATTATTACAAATTTATGATATTTTTAGATGGCACACTAATATTGCGACTTCAGTAGTGGTAGCATCATAAAATCAATAGGCTTTACAGGACTTTACAAAGTCCAATTTATGTAAAACGAAACAAAGGAGTCTCTGAAATCCTATAAATCTGTCCAGCATAATTCCACTCAATTAATGACCCATTGTTCATTGTCCTGTCCTCTATTGGCCTGCTCTGCTACATTAATCCCCTGACAGTGAACAGTCTATTTCAATAGTCATCAAACTAGGATTTCAAATAATCCACAAAATGATGTTCCATCAGGTGCTGCAGCCTAATGCAGTTGTCCATGCGAATCTTCACCCTACCCCCTCAAGGCTATGTCAAGATTCACCATGAATCTGCACCTAATAAAAATAGATGCAATGTGAATCTTTAACTAATGAACTAGTGATATGAGGTGAATCTTGGAAATACTATCTTCATAAATACAGTGAACTGTGTACAAATTTGTCATATCATTTCAGAGGTGAATCTTGAACTACCAAAATAATAATTCTGGCAAATCTTTGACTATAACATATCACACATTTGTGAACTGGGTGAACCCTTGGGGGGTGGGGTGAAGATTACGGTTGACGGCTGCATATGTAATGTAGTACTAAATGTTAATAAACTCCTCAGGTTGGTAGTCGAACTAAATTAAACAAAACTACCAAATTTATCAAGAATTTAAAATGATTCAAATCCGCTATCTCTGTACAGCAGCTGGGAAATCCACTTTGTCCCAAATACAAATACAAATCCACTTTGTCTTGCATTGTCCACTAATCCTGTACCACCATATAAATATTGGTAATTAACAAAAAGCTGGTGGGTTGAGATTCTCAGATATTGCCTGATGACATAATTAAAAGATTTTCCCACTACATCAGGCACATGCAGAGAAGTTAAACACAACAATTCAGAGTCAGCAAAGAAACTAAATTATTTTTATGAATGCCTGCAGGTAGTGATGCAGAAAATCTTACTTTACAGGTACCCTAGGCCAGCTATTGAATAAGGATTGTAAATTATAGCCATGTGCCTTTCTATTATATACACCGCATGACTATTACTTTATTAATAAATTCACAGATAAAAATGACCTCCATCTTAAATTATCACAATGCATTCTGGTAAAAACTTGTAGCAATTAGGCAGGCGAAGCTGGCACGTAGTGCTAATTGTACACTAATATATCCATATGCCTACAGTCTAATAAAGATGAGGGTAGGAAAAACTGCTTGAGACAAATGTGTATTTCCTTTGTTTATTTTTCAAACTATGGACTCATCATGATTTCTTGCCCATGGAGAGTTGTCAATTAATTCGAAATATTTGGTGAAATAAATAGAGATCCGTCAATTGAATTATTCCTTTTGTTTAACGCAGTGTTGCCATTGGGTGCAGCAATGCTGAATTCCCGCGTTGCAGGGAAAAATCCCGCATGGAAAATAAGGGGGAATTTCCCACTACAATTTTTTTTAGTTTAAATTTGTAGTCAGGGCTCGAAATAGGAATCAAAAGGGGCAAGGCCAAAATGGCCAGATTATCAGGGCAGACAGTTGTAACCACGGAGGGGGCACCTCATAGCACAGAAAGTTCAGAGCTGGAATTAAACGAAGGCCACGGAGGTCATGTCCTTGGTGTATTTGGCAATGGCCGTGGTGCCATTCAGAATGGCACATTTTCCAAGGCCATTTGGCCTTCGTTCCCTATCCCAAAAACAAAACTCTTGTATCTAGTTTTACACTAACTATTGAATTTGGCCTGGGTGACCTTTAAGATGCATAATTGTGCCCTCTAAACCTGAATAAATTGTCCTTGCCCCGCCGCTACTGCTGCAAAATTCAGTGTACAATTATTTTGGAGGGCATCAAGGCCAAAGTGAAGGGCACGGAGGCCATGGCCTTCAGTGCCTCCGTTTATTTTGAGCCCTGTGTAGTGTTATGCAAACCCAAATAATGTTGTATAGTGTAGCACAGGGTGCATCATATATCAGGCCTGGAAATAAGGTAGCGGCAGACCAATGCCCCAATTTATCAGATCTAGAGGGCACAAATATGCATCTGGGAGGGCACCAAGGCCAAATTTAATGGTTAATGTTAACTAAGTATGCAAAAGTTTTGAGGGAGGGCACAAAAAGTTTCCTGAGAGAGAGGGCACAAAGGCCATTGTGGCCTTGGAAAATGTGCCATTCTGAAGGGTACCAAGGCCATTGCCTTGGTTATCAAGGACATACATGGCCTCCGTTTAATTACAGACCTGATATATATGTCATGTTTTATGTAAACCCCTTTTAAGTAGTATATTAGAGCTCTATATATTCCTTAAAAATTAAATTTTTCCCTAAAAATATATTCTCACCTGCGACAAATAAGGTGTTCTGTAGACATCAATTAGGTCTACAACATACAGGCCCTACTTTACATGTCCAATAGAGGAAGCTACATGTTGCATCATTTCATCAACTTTAGCAGTATTATACTATTTCTGTGAAACAATGGTTTTGGTATTTAACCATTGCTGATTGGCTGCAAACACCCCATGTGACGGTCACATGATATAAACAAAGAGTCTTGCATGACCAGCACGTGCGTGCAGAACCTCTGCATTACTATAAATAGCTATGGCACGAGCATGTTGGCCTACGACCGTTTTCCATCCCGGTTTCCAATTACCGTGTTTGTACAATGTCACCTGAGTTTGATATATATACATGTTCAACGGCACTGGCATCTAGTCAATTTATCAGGCTCAAACTGGAAGGTGCTGGTACAGTTTTAGACCTACCGTATACTGTACATATTTATGTATGCATGATAATGTATGCATATTGTACGCTCATTCTGGTGTAGCCCTACTGTATACATGTTGGCGGTGCTACAAATACACAGCTGCCATAATTACACAAACTGTATTAATAGAGCCGACCGAGACTGTACACTCATTACATCGTTAAACGATTTTGATTTTATAAATTTGAGATCGTGTAGCGATTTAAGCCTCTTGGCGTCATTGTCGCATGCACAGTATGCATGTATGCCATCGAGAGTAAACAGCCCCGAGACGCCATTGACAAATTTATGCCTCAAAAGTTTTGAAGTTAAATCCTACCCGGGCTCCGACGGCCCACCGGGCGGCCGGTGCTTAACTCCGGTTTCTGTAGCGCAAGCGGATGAGAGCCAATGACTCCCCCTGAACGGGATGCTGGTCCATTGCACGTAACTGAGGCAAGGGATATGGTGTTTTTGCCCAATAACACAACACAGCACTCGGCCGGGAATCGAACCCGGGACCTCTATTTGTCTTATTTTTTCATTCGAATCACCCCTTGTGATCGTCAAACTGGTTGCAAACGATCCCTCTTGGCGTCATTGTCGCATACATCAGTATGCATGTATGCCACAGAGAGCCCCGGGACGCCATTGACAAATTTATGCTACGAAAGTAAATTTACATTAATTGTCTTATTTTTTTCATTTGAATCATCCCTTGTGATCGTCAAACTGGTTGCAAACGATTTATTACACCATTTGCCAACTAGTGATGTACAGCTGCTTCACACCGGTTGAAATATTGAAAGTTTTCAAGTTAATCCGACTTATAAAATCGGACATGCGGTTCGCGGAGAAAATGCAGAAAATACTTAAATGGGGGAATTCCCTCCCACTGTAACTATAGCGCCAACACTGCCATTAATGCTGTTCTTTGTAGATGGTCTTCACTTTTTAATTCACATTTAAAAGGTATACATGTAGTAGGCTACCTACCAGCGGCGTGGGCAGGAATTTGTTGGCGGGGGGTCATGCATGTTGCTGATCTGTCTGTTCCACCGATCTGTCTGATCCACCATCTAAGCGGAGCGCCACCTTGGTTGGCGATGAGCGTAGAGAAAATTTTTGGACATCTGAATGCCCTTACATGTAATCTGGTACATCATTTTTATTCAATTTCATGCCAAGTTTAGTCTTCACAATTTCCCTTTTCCTCCTTTTTCCCTTTCCCTCCTTTTTTCCCTTTCGCCCCTTTTTCTCTCCTTTTTCCTACTTTATTTTTGTTCAAAATCCTGAGGGGGGCCGTGGCCCAATGCCCCCCTCGCTACGCCGCTGCTACTTACTACATACATAATACTATATCTATAGGCTACATCACATATTTTGACACGGTTATCACGTAAGCGTACATAAATAAACAAATAGCGACAAACAAAAAACGTTGAAATAATAATTTTGTGACAGGCGGCGGCATGAAATTTTGAATACTCACTTTTCAACCAGAGGGTCACTAATTTCAGAACTTTGGGGAAAAGGGTGTAAAGTTATAATGTAATATATCAATGCATCACTCAAAATATTATTACTCATATTTATATTCAGTAAATGTTTAGATTTCCTGGCCCTTTTCAATGGTCTGGTACATGTACTATGCATGAGCACCCCAAAGCCTTTGATATACCAGTAGGAGCCACTGGAATATAGTCATCATCACTCCGGATTCGAACCCTATATTCCATTGATTTGTTGGTTTATTAATTGATTGGGTTTCCTGGTTCCTTAAAAACGATGAGGTTAGTATCAGCCTCCTAAAGGCTTTGAAAACACGTTGGAGCCACTGGAATATAGTCATCATCACCCCATATTTGATTGAATCAGAATGTGTTACTTCAAAATAGATTTTCTGGCTCATTTCAATGATGAGGTTAAGTGATATTACCAGTTGGAGTCACTGGAATTTATAATAATCATCACCCCATATTCGATTCAATGTGTTAAATGAAAATAGATTTTCGGGCTCATTTCAAAGATGAGATTAAGTGATATTTACCAGTTGGAGCCACTGGAATATAGTCATCATCACAAATTTGATTGATTTATTGATTGATTAGATCCATAATATAACTATACTTACCGTCCTACAATCTTACTTACGTATTAACCCCGAATATAATTGACCTACTTAGTATACGCTTGACTCAGGCCCTGTGACCTCACTTCCCGCGACCTCACTTCCCGTGACCTCACTTCCTGTGACCGGACTTCCCTGTCACGTGACCACATACAGCCACCAACTAGGTTTCCTGGATCTTTTCAATGACTCCGTATATATGAGCCAGTGTCCAAAATACTTTTTAAATTACGGAGGCTCTTTTGAGAAAAAAAAACTGGAAAAAAAGCACATTTTACATTGTCATTTAACGTAAACCACACTGCAAAATAGATACTACAACTAGTAACAACACTATTTCATTTAACGGTGTAATATTAGTTTAGCAAGCCTACATATTTTTTAGTGAGCTCTTTTGAGCATTATGGGGGTGGAATCACCCCGCCTATTTTTAACGTTGATATGAGCTACCCAAAGCATTTGATATATCCAGTTGGAGCCACTGGAATATAGTCATCAGTCAACCCCGTTTTCAAGCCCCTATATATCATGACCATCAACCATTTGTTACAAGCTCCAAACACTGTTAACGAACACTTTGCGCTACGTGGGGGTGGAGGCCAGGTGAAGGGCATTATGGGTATATCCTAACCGTCCACTACAAAAATGCAGTAAAGTCCATGTAGATTTGGCAATGCAGACTAAAGATTAAAAGAGAGAATTGTTTATTGCAGCGTTGGTGCCCTACAGTACGGTACTACAAAGTCCTGTATGCCCAACGCAATGACCCCGGTGCCCTTTAAAGTGGGAAAATTGGTAGGTCACAACATGGCATTGACGGTGACCTCACGAATAACGGGCCCTGGCAATCCAATCCTGTTATATACCCTAATTATACAATTTCATTGATGATTTATTGAGGGTGTTATATGAGCCACCCAAAAGCATTGGTAAATCAGTTAGAGACACTGAAAGATAGTCATCATCAAGGTCGTATTCAAACTACTGACCTTTCACAATTCTAACGCTCTATCCACTGAGCTAACCAGGCCTCCACGTCTAAGAAGCGATCGTGCTCCTTAAACGCTCCGGACAGGCACCAAGGTGCACCCTCTATGGCGCTCCCTAAGAAAAACTATGGAAAAAACTGGTAAAAAACGTTTCATTTTTCATGTGTTTACCTTATTTTCTGACGGAGGGTGTCTGTTCGACCAAGTCCTAACATGTTTTTACTTTAGAACACTTCCTTTCCCATCATTATACCCATTATTAACCCACTAAACGGTGACTATAATATCCAGGAGAACTATTGCTCTCCTGCAACTCTCCAGGAGAGTATTGGTATGCTCTCCTGGCATTTTCCATACGTGGAGGACTGGCAAATCGATATAAAGACGACAGAAGGGCACACATAGCTATCAGTATGATAAGAGTTAATTCACCCTACAAACATTTGCATAAAAGTGACAGCGTACCTGGTATCTCTGCTCATTGTACCCCTCCGATATGACTGGCTATGTGGTGTAGGTCAGACGCTTCCAAAGAAGAATAGCTACGGAGTTAAGATGAGAAACAAAGTTTAAATAGTTAGTAAATATTTACAAAAACAAGACATATGTGTACATAAATTTATATAACTTTATTTTATGGCAGAAGGTTGATAATGCATAAAAGCTTTGTTTTTTAATCTACAATGAGATATTCTCACTTTTATCAACGTAGTAATTTTATTATTTCACTTCTTACCCGAAACAAACCAAGATTTCAAAATTTGAAGCAGATTGTAAGTGTCAGTAGTGGCTATTGAATCTAAAGCACATTGTTCAACCCCTTGACCTCGTTCAGAGATTCAGAGAATGAGACTTCTGGGTGGAAACGCGTAGGCGACTAACCTGTACCACTTGTCTCCCATGCTCGCGGGTCGAACATCCGGCTGCAATAAACCGGTAGACGATGATTCTCCGATGTCGCTAATAGATCGACATGAGGTCGGCCGAACGGATCGAAAATGTGGTCCTGATCGAACGTCCACTCGTTGGTGTCGAAGGTCCCGCTCGATAGGGCATCCGCCATGGTGTTGTTCACCCTCGCCAAATGAGACGCTCTGATAACAATGTAGCAGAAGTGACATCGCTAGACGGCACAACGTCTACGACCGTGTCCCTCCCTTTCGATCGATATATGCCACGGTTGTGATGTTGTCGGCGAAGATCGTGACTTGATGCCCTTGAAGATTCGATGTCCATCACAGAACTGCCCTCTGGACAGCCTCCAACTCCAAGAAGTTTATAGGTAATGATGATTATCGGGGTGTCCATAGGCCTGTCGTTGGGCTGTCCTCCCAGGACGCTCTGCATGCATTGTCAAGGTTATCATGAGGGGACGCTGGTCCCTGAATGGATGACCCTTGTGAACATTGTGTTGACTTGTCCACCAAAGAATCGCTTTGCGGAGAGACTCGTCCTCCATTGGAACTGGTTTGGTCAGAGGATCCATCGACTGGATTCATATGCCTACATTTAGCCTCTGTGTAGATTCTATTATCGGACACTTAAGGATCTTTATTTCAATTGTGAAATATTTACCTTTAAACACATGATCAACCCGTTAAAACTATAAAAAATAATAGATAACACATGTTAATGTTAGATTTAACAAAAAACATATTTAAAAAATTGTATAATTGTGACCTGGTACCACGAAAACGGCGTAAAGTCACGCATGTTCATTTGGAGATAAATGCACCTAACCTAGGCCTACCAAACAAATATGAAAAAAAAATGTTATGAAAATATATTGTACAGGCTTCTGGGGAGCAATTATAGAATACCCGCCACTTTCAAGCTTCACTGTTATCTTGAGAACGACACTCTATGTTATGTACGAAGCTACAGTGTGTGGCGGGGTATTATATAAGTAAGCTGCTTCGAAGTTCTGGTAACATACTAGGCCTAGTAACATGTAGGTAGGCAACCGGTAATCCTTACTGTATTGTACGTCTTGTGCGGAGAACGCGTTCCCCGCGCATGAAGGAGCGCCTCCACATACGGTCGTGCATTGTAGCCTTGGCATTCCCAGCGCAAATATAAAACATTACAGTCCCGCCAACACCCAAACGTGCGCAACGGTAATCCCACTGTGCATTGAACTACACTATAATTAAAGTTGCTAAAATACAGAATTGCCAAAATAATTGTCAACTTGATAGTCGCTCTGTGTTATTTTCGTACCGGATAGTAGCATATTGCTACTATTCTTAATAGCATAGCAGAAACTGGAATATTTTCTACAGATATTAAGCAGGGAATTTTAACACCCACTAAAAAAAACGGTAAGTCAAAAGGTGCCCCAGAAAATCTCAGACCAGTTATTCTCCTGTCTACCCTGTGTTAAATCCGTGACAAAGTTATATTCTCCCTGTGACGCAGACTGCGTACATACCTCTGGGAGGTCTACAGCTGAACTGTTTTTTTCCTTAAAAATTCTAGCTGAAAAAGCAATTGTGTGTGTGTCAATTTAATATTGCTTGTCCCCTGACAAGTCCCTTTATGGAACGCCGGCTTTGCCGAAAGCACAACTTAAATTTATAACATCCCTCCCCTCTAGATTAGTTTTAGAATCAAAGCACATTTATTAAAACTAAATAATCATTGTACTGCAACATAACACTGTCATATTGAAATATACTGAACTATGAAAGTATAAAGTCCTTTAGATGACTTGGGGGTTTTCGCTGTCTTTGTGGGCGAGTACTTGGTAGGCCTACTGGTGAATTGACTGGGCGAGTTGGGGAAACCTCAACTGGGGTCAACTGGCACAGTATCCACATTTCAGAGTGAGATTATCATCACTTGATATGGGTGGAATTTGTATTTCCGGTTCCAGTTGATCCAACTCTTGAGGTGGTTTTATAGCCTCACAAGATCTGAAAATCACATGATCTACATGTCTCTTCAGAATACGCTCATCCAGCAACTCAACCAAGAAGAAACTGGTCCCAACTGTTTTAACACAGTGGCTGGTATCCATCGAGCTCCCTGTCTGAAATTCATTACAAGAACGGTCAGTGTCATGTCGATCATGAATTTGTTTCTGGTCCAATTTTTGCCAGACTAATTTGGCCAGATGGCCACTATTACCCATGGAGCCATATTTGGGACCTTATAAATTTTGAATGTTCATTATAACTATGTCTGAAAATACATTACCTATACCTTCTTTTGGCCACGGAATCCAAATATGACATTAATTTGTGGATTGTGTATGTTACTTTTGGAGATATTTTCAATCAAAAATCACTTTTATTCATTTTTTCGGCAAAACGGGTGAAAAGGCTAAGAACTGAATATGTAGGCCCCTAATCCATATATTTTGTTTTTTTCAACATTTGAAAAATATCTATTTAAACAGTATTATTTTCTTATGATTTATGACTACATGTCATTGATCACATAAATTGTATCATGCAATCAGTGTTGTAGCTATACCAAAATTAGTGCCAGACATAAAGCGAAAAAAGCCGTTGTGAGGGAGAGGTCGGAGTGGGATACAATCATCATCCCCTCAGTAAAATGAGCAAGAAATCTCAGACTTTCGTAGCTCTTTTTGTTGATCAGCGACCATGCTTCTAGATGTGTTTCTTTGGTATTTAAGAATGCATTTGTTATTTTGTTATTTTCCCTAGGTACAGAAATAGCTGCTGTCACAGAGGCTTGTAGTCACATTACCATGTCTTGAGCCTCATCGTCAGGGTGATGGCAATGAAACATCAAGAAAGGGTCACATGACACAGTAGCAGCCAATGGCGATGGACCTACAGGACACTAAGCTTCATGAGGCGGTCCGGTTTGGGGACATTGGTCTGGTGGAGGAGGCACTAGAGGATGGTCTTGATCCCGATCACATCGGGCTCTATCAGTGGTGTCCCCTTCATGAGGCCGCCAGCAATGGGGACATTGATGTCCTCGAACTACTCCTGCTGTTCAAAGGTAATTTTATCAATTTATAGTAATGCCGTTTAATTCACTTTTTTTCAGCTTTTTGACGGACGTACACAATATAATGTAGTTGCCACTCAAAATCTAAGAATATATTGTTCTTGAGTCTATATCAACTACTGTATACCGTATACCTAATAGTACATACTGATATTGATACAGCTGACTTTTAGTAACCTTTTGACCCAGGTCCCCCGGGACCCTGCGCTACGGTCATGTGACCTCTTACTCACGCCATCTAAAGTGTCCATGCTCTATGATATAACCTCATTCCTAATCTAAGCCTAGAATTATAGCTTTAAAGGATAATTCCACAGGATTATTTAAACTGACATACGGATGCATAATAATATAAAACAATCAATAAAGCAG
>JAODAI010170080.1:0-10823 GCA_027575025.1 Scotoplanes globosa | reverse complement strand
TATTTAAAATTCTTACTAAGAAGTATGCTAAGGACACCTGCAGTGACCTCTTTCGTTTACCCAAGGATACAACTACACGTGGACACAATTATAAGATTTATAGAAGTAGATGTAGAACATATATTCGCAATTATTTCTTTACCGAGAGAGTTACTGATATACCTGTCAACGTTGTCAATTCACATTGAGTCGGGATATTTGAGGCTATAGCTCTTGATGTTTTTTGGAATTCCAGCCCCAGAAAGTTAATCATATAGCCTGGGACAATATTTTGTACTCGTTCAATTGTTCCCAATATATCACAGTGAATTATCCAGATCATAGAGCAAATTATCCATAGAACAGGAGCTGACATGAAAGGACCTAATACCACAGGACCTAGATATCAGAAGAGGATCTGTAAGAATACAATAATTGTGACATCAGTATATAAAGTAAATGCAAACTTACGGGAACACTGTGGAAAGTCATTAATAGACAGAATAAACAGGAGTGCAGGGCCAATAAGTTAACCCCACGGAACGCCGGTTGTAATACTATTCAAAGAAACTGTACTCATTGGTACACCGTGTATCAAATATAGTCCACAAACATAGTATAGAATATAACCGTTTCACTGTCATAAGCTTGCTAACCCATTATCATGCCACACGAGTCTCGTAGCGGCCCATAATTCCGGATTGGGTATACTTCACCACGGGACGGCGGACTAATTTCAAATGTCGTGCTGACGTCATGCACATACCATGGTAGCCTCATGTGGCCATGTTGTTCTACCAACGCTGTCATGCACTCTAAGAAAGAAGTAGTCAAATTAGACTACATGTAGTACATGGTCGACAACTATGCACCGCGTAAAAGTAGTCAAAATGTTACACTTGGGTCAAATTTGACCAATATTAGGTCAAATTTAACATAATAATGGTCAAATTTGACCGAATTTGTAGTAAACATTTTGACTACTTTTACGTCGGTGCATAGTTGTCTACCATGTAGTCAAATTTGACTACTTCTTTTTTAGAGTGTGTACTGACTGCCAGTGTAAAGCAAACTGAGCAACGATTAACGTGTATATGTATCGCTCTAAATTAATTTGGTCTCCCCACTATTTGTGTACGTTATAATATGGATGGTAGGCCTATTTTTTTAACTTCATACAGGTGACAATATAAAAGCACCGGGGTTAGATTTAACATTTTATTTCATAATTACGCTCGACATAATGTGATGTCCCATTCGCGCATACGTAATCAGTTCGTTCAATGCAATTGCAACAATCAGTTGGACATTTTCAACCACTGAAACTATTACCTCTCACTTACCATTATTGATAACATAAAGATCAAACTTAATTCCAACAAGTAAGTTACCGTTTAATATTTTCATTAAAAGGGTCATACATCATCCATACATATCCTGGTTAAAATAATATCATTATACTGGTTAAATATTGAAAATTTCACCACAAAAGTGTTAAATTTATCCAGTAATATGTGAGGGTAAGCTATATTGCCTACAAGCAATAATTACGATGTTGAGTGGTCTGTTAATTATATACCTCGGATCTGAACCTCACTCTGATTTGTATATCTCATTGGCGCGGTGGCAATATTGTTGAAGACTATAATAGTATTATTGGCTGTATCGCGTACTCTGTATATTATTAAGATGGTATTAACGAGATGGTTGCCAAAAGTATAACAGTTCACCGCTGGACCTTAATAACGTATATGTCGGGTGGAAATATAATACACTATATAATATTTTAATTCAATATCCTTATTGCTACATGTAGGCCTAGATGTAATACCATGGTTCACAAATTCACACATCTGAAATACCAGAGGTCTTAAATGTAATAATGTGAGGACTGAAATTCACATCACCCGCTTTGCCGTATATGTTTAGGTCCATATTTGAGACGTCGACTTGGCTCAGTGATTAGGTCAACGGGCAGACGTCAAACAATTTTATCGGTGATTTAGAAATTAAGACCCTGAATTGTTCAGTGTGCTCGGGCTGTTTTATATGACATGTAGCGTCATCCCCAGACCCCATATCCATTAATTGGAAGCCAACATTGTAGTATTAGGGAGTGCCAGGACTCTGTCTGCCGATCTTAGTTATTCATGTACCGTCAGCGATGATGCACCACTTGAACTATAAATTAAAACAGCATGAAATGGCGGCCATTTTAAGAACAACTTTTCTGCCAGTACTTTATCCTAAAATTGTCGAACCACGGAATACGTTCCAAAAACAACAAAATCAGCTTATGATTCGTAACTTGCCACTGGGTCAATTTTTAGCCTTTTTACATACCATAATAATAATAATAATAATAATACAAATAATAATACAGCATTTATAATGCGCCGTCAATCTAGAAAAGTATTCCGAGGCGCAGAACAGACAATGCCAATTGGATATATGACTATGCACAACGACATTTAGTGCTGATGCGTTAAATGAGCAGACACTCGTTTGGGACGGACACATAAACATGCTGAAATGATATATGATACACTTGTGATTATAATTATGCCCGTATTGTTGTAAGGGTATGGCGTAGTGGTATGCGCTGGATTATTGCACCACTGCGACCTCGGTTCGATCCCCGGTCGGACGTGGAGCCGGGACGGTAATGTCTTCAACTATAAAGGTTTTACCATGGGCACTCCGGTTTTCCCCTATACCCCCTTGTCCATTCGTTCGGTTTGCCATAGGGCCTTCGGGTAGAAAAGCCAGATATAAAATAAATAAATAAATTGAACTTTAGAATATATGTGACCTGGAACACGTGGCAAAAATTGAAAATGGAGATTTATACCTTTTATTTTTTTAAATTGTACTGAAATCACGTTACTCGGTGTATATGCTTTTCAAAATATGAAAATTTGTATAGCATAAGAAGGGCATTATTTCAAAAATTCTATTGTGAGAAAAAGTGACTTTTAAAAATAAATATTTTAAGCAATGTTATCATTTAGACCATTAAAAATGACGTAAAAAACCAAAAAAGGATTAAATCACGCTAAATACATGTTTTATATATCAACGATATATTATGTATTATAAAAATGTAGTATCAAAAACGGATTTTGAAATATATTAGAGTTAGTTGTCATTGTAACTACATTTAGGATGCTACGTTATTTTTAGACAACAATATTCAAAAAATGGTCTAAAATGTCATTTTGAGACATGTTCCGGGTTATGATTTGTTCAGTCACATATGTAATGATAACCACGCATAGGACACTAAATCATATTTGGTTCGTCATTATACAAATTCCATTACTCTCTTTATTTCCCTCTTTTCCCTGTCGAATGTCCAATATGACCAACAAGGGGATTGATGATATGCTTTGATATAATTGACGATTTTTGATAATATTTACCATATAAAACATCACCACCTGCACATTCCATAATATATTCCGCTTGGTATAGAAATTTCGACATGTCGTCCCAAGAGTCTCCAAAGGGGACATAATCCAGTAAATAACGATACATAAATATAGTCGATATACGTTAATATCTCACGCAGTTCACATGTTGTTCCTCTATAGTCTATAATGTAATTTGAGCTAAGTTATAAGGAATTCACTCAAAATAATTTAGAAACGATTAAAAACTTTATATATTTTTGATTTCTTGTTTCAACAAGAAATCTATGCGGTCACCCCGGTGTGTGGGCGTGTGTATGTGTGTGTGTGTGTAACGCATAGCTCGTAAACACGATAACTCAATAACCGTTAGTCCGATTGAGTTTATATTCGGTACAGGGCTGTTTTCCAGTGGCTCTAACTGGTACATCAAAGGCTTTGGGTGGCTCATATAACCACTGTGTTGAGAAGGGCCAGGAAACCTAATCATTCATTCATTCATTTGACAATAGTTACTTTGTTTAAAAAATAATTATGTATTGTTTACATTGTACTTGCCTGTCATGTTTTGGGCATATTTCTTGAGTTTTTCCAATCTGGTAGTAGTAATATAGAAATGGGTATTATGGCTACAAATTAATTTGTATATACTTTTCTTCTAGAAGGATAACCAAAAGTACCGAAGGACTACCCAATTTAAGAAAGATGTTGGTAGTCATGCAGACTATACCTCGTACAGTCCCTTGCAATTATACACTGGTAGAGGGGTGTTTTGTGAGTAATCAATGCAACGTTCATACAATGTGATGAATAGTTGCGTATATTCGTAAATGGGACTTGCGAAGAATAGAAGGGCGTAACATTGACGATAGACCTTAACTTAGGAAGATTCGTAGGTTTATGTCTCAAAGCCAAATCGTTCTTAATCTGATCGATCTGAGTCTGATCGGGAGTATGCGTAAGTTTATGTTCTTTTTACAAATCCGTCTAAAACACAAGTTTTGAAGAGGGCGCTATAAATCGCAGTACTAAAATTAATATGAAATATAGTCAAGCAATCGATAGCTAAATTCCTGTCAATATTGGAGAAGACTGGGCGGAATAAACGGTCCGAAACTGTGAGTATTCCATAATGGCGAAAATAAAATAATACCCACATTCGCATATTAATAGCCGACTTACAAAGTTTTAAACCATTCTTAGATCAAACTTCTTAAGGTACGAAGTTTAGTCTTTATATTTTTTGTGAAATAGCACCCATGTCACATATATAGACAAGTAACAGTTATTTCAGTTGGTAGTTCACTAGGTAGTTGATCCAGTCCCAAATCTTATTTAATTAGCAGGCCCTTCACGTATGAGAATCTCAGGAGAGCTATTTTTTCAGCTCCTGGGAGATTAAGGAGAGCTTTTCGCTCTCCTGAACATTTCACACATTTTTTAGTAGTCTATATTCCTAGTACGTACAATGGGGCCAACAGTAACGGACTACATATTATTAATATCACATTGCGATTTGCGACCAATATTAACATAGTAACATGAGTTTTGCCCCCAGATTTTTTCTTTTTCTTTTCAAGAGAGCAATCAATTGCTCCTCTCAGCGATTTTCAGGAGCACGATCGCACCGGCGCTCCTTATACACGAAGGTCGAATTAGGCTCCTCAATTTGAACTTGTATATCTAGAGACTGATTAGACTTGAATGCAGTAGAATGGATGTGTCATCTCTCGTTTGTAGAAGCTGCTCCATCCCTCCCTTCTGCCCGGCCAGAGGCGGGGGAAGACGATACGATATAGCACGATGGATCGGGCCTGTCTCCTCCTCGTCACCGAAAAGAAATTAATTTCCAATTTGTCGGATCCTGGTTGATGGATGTGGTTGGGAGAATTGGAAGCAGCTGTAGAGGGAGATATACCGGGGAGAGAGAGGTGTCGAGAATTAACACCTCGGGGTGAGTGAGGGGTCGAATTGCAGTGGCATTTAAATCCTGGTCGGCTTTAATTTCGAGGAGAACGTACTGATACCGTCTGACAGAAAAGCGTTGAGATTCCAAGTTAACTGACTACAGTATTATATATATATATATATATATATATATAGTACCACTTTAACAATCTGTGGAAATGTTACAAGTTTAATTGAAAGTTTTAGTAACTTTCGTGAAAATTATATAGATTTATTAATGACGTTCTACCACAGAACAGAAAAACTGAGAATGTTAGCAAAGTCTCAAAATTGAAGCCGCGCGTGCAAAACGTCTTCAATATTGTGCGATATTGCACATCAATTCCGTTCACTCACTACTTTTCTATGATTTTGACGCGCCTCTGGCATGTTGGAAATTATACAGTAATAAACTACTGACTGACGTTCTGCACGCATCGCGCCATCAGACACGTTACAATTAAGTGCATGCAATTTTAGATGTAAACATCTAATATTTATATCACGTCAATCACGTACAAACGTAGACAAGTGTGTTCGGACGCTCTGATTGAGTTATATAGGACTATACGCACTTTCCCACTATTTAATTAGCATAGACTCATGCGGCATGACGCTTGTTGGACTTTGGAGGGTAAAAACGGAAAAAGTAAAAAAAAAGTAATAAAAGAAGAAGTAAAAAGTAAAAAAGTTGGCTTAATTTTGTTTAGCGGTACAGTCTATAGGGTGGTTAGCATTTTGTGTTTTCTAAGCGTTCTATTAATTATGGAGACCATTTTACATGTATGTGATGCACCACAGTAGGTTGTGTATTATGTCAGCATTCTTCATATTAATATAGTGGGTGTTAATTTCCACCAAAATCGATCACTGGGTACAATGCAATATGAAAAACTATTGCACACATGTAGTATCTTAAAGAAGTAACATTTTATTGATTTTGGTATTAAAATAGAGCTAATAATGTCTCAATATGTCCAAGAACCAACATATATTACCTGATCTGCCATGTCATGGTGCATTACATAATGGTCATGAAATTGACATGGCTACTTATTTAGAAATTTGTTTATCAATCAACCATCCATCAATCAATTAATCTATCGGAAAGATAAAACATTACAATTTCAGGCTGATAATTACAAAAATTGGTTTGTATATTGGGTTCATGAAATGTGCTGTGCATAACATGTTTAAGCATTACTGAGACAAAATTAAACTGGTGAGAAAAAATAACAGATTTTTGGTGTCGGACGTACATTGAATGTGGTCAAGATTTTTGTCAAACGATTACACCCTCTGCTGAAAGAAAATTAGAAAAAATACCAACTTTTTAGGATACCACATTAGTATACTTTAAACTGTATGTCATTATAAAACATTATCTTGAATAATACGATACAAAATTAGGGAATTAAAAAAATCTGATTTTTTATTAAAAAAATACAAATTATGGTGTGGGTCTGGTAAATTTGCTATAAAATGTCCCAAAAATTACGAAATCTAGAAAAAATCTTACTGACACTAGACATGTTTACCTTTAAATGATACCATGATTTTTATATTTAGATCAATTTATTATTCCTTAAATGGTTTAAATTTCCACGGAATTGCCCTATGACAAAATCATATATTAGAATTTATTATTATTATATTTTCTTCAATTAAAATTTTATGTTTAGTTCTGTAGACCCTATCATTTTCAATTTGTCAATTTTCAATTTTGTAAATCATTGTTCACATCGGAAAACGTTTACCAGATTGATGGATTGGATCAATTTCAAATTAAGCATACAAACCGGGACACCTGCCAAGATGCCCACTGCGTCTATCGTCCGAATGAAATCAGAAAATGAAATCAGGAATTGCTTAACAGCAGCGTGACACGTTGCAACAAATATAACAAATTAAGAATCCGTCTTATTGTGGTTTTGCAGTCTGTAATGAGAAAATCTGTAGCCAATTAAGCAATTTGGATACGGTAAGGGGGACGTGCGGGGCATCCACAACGAGACTCGGACAAACTACAATGCCCTAAGGGAAAACCCCCGTGACCGACCGTCGGTAATTTGGCCAACATCACCGCGGCGGATAATCGATGGCGACGTTTCATTTCGGACGGAGGAGCGCCACCTACGGTGCGACAATTACTTTACGAGACACCGTTAATTTGTCGGGACAATGCCCACATTCCGTACGTCTACGGCCTACAGTATACCCTAAGATCGATTTTGACGACGTGCAGTGGTGCATTCCGTGTGTGATAGAATTGGATCTCTTTCTGTCGGTTGTCGTCCGTTTTTATTGGACGTGTCGTCAGTATCGGCAATTTATACAACCGGCACATACTTTGAGGTTAATGTAACAGTGATTGAAATACACTGGTCGTTGACCTTGCCTGTTGTTCCACAAAGCCCGGTCATACCAAAGACTTTAAGAATTGGAGCATGGTCAACAATCCAGTGATCCTCGACTAGGAAAAAATTCCGAGGACGGCGCTATTAATTAAACCGGAAGGTTAGAAATGAGCCGTTAAATACAACCAACATCAACAAATGGTATTATTTATCGTTTCGTCGATTCACAAATCTTCTCATCGATATTACAGTCACACAACGATTGTTACCCGTGTATATTTGTATAGACCTAATGCAATTGTGAAACATCATTAATTTGCAAGGGTTTCGCGGCATCAAAATCGTTGATATTCCGGGAGATACTTCCCCCTGGATCCCAACAAGCGGACATGGGAGGGCCCTTTGACACCACAACACATGACGCAACGATCCCCTTAAAACCATGATCTATCTGATCAGTCAGAAGTTTATTTCCGCAAAGCTGGCATATGGGGTAGTATTATTGAATGGCTTGTAGACTGATGAATATGTTACTTTATCAAGATATGTGATTAACACAAAAATACACAATCTAACCTATTTTATTACATCTGTCACGAGCAGTGTCGGAGCCAATGGGGGGAAGGGGGAAGAGTCCCCCTCAGACATTTGGGGGACGATGAAGGGGGTGAAAAAAATCAAATGAGAGTGAAAAAAATAGAACATTAGGCCTATAACTGAAAAAGTTATTGCCACATGAAGGATTACCATCCTCCGACCAACGACGACACCAGCGGGGTAGCGGGTCGATAGCCTCTCCATCGGGGAGCACCGACCTTCTCATCGGGGTGGAATTGAATCCGTCGGGGAATTTTAATTATTTATACTTTTGTATATAATACACTGGTGGAAAATAAGCTGTGATATAATTCCAAGGATTTCCCTGACGAATTTAATAATATTCCCCGACGGGCGCTAGATGTCCCCAAAAGTGAGATTTTTTCACCGATAGAGGATATTTTCCACGCTAGAAGGATATTCTCCCGCCCCCCCCATATTGACTTTGTATTAATGATATATGCACGGTTGGATTTTTTTAAAGAATTTTCAATAGGCTGTAGGCAGCGCATGTAGACCATTTATAATAAACGATGGTAAGAAACCCCTTATCGGGGAACTTCGACCTTCCCGTAAGCCCTGGCGTCACCGTTGCCTCCACCACATCTAAGGTATACATGGGCATAGCTTGACACGTTCCGTACATAATAAACAAAACATGTCAGGCATACGTCATTAAGGTCTTCCGGATTACACATGTTCATAACATTCCACACAGTGGTACATAACAATGATAATATCCGATGGGGGTGGGGAAGGGGTGGTAAGATGATTTATCCGACGAGGAAGATGGTCGGGCCTTGGCTGGGTTATATTATCCGACGGGGGTTAGCTTCCCCGACATGGGAAATCTTCCTTGTCAAAGAAGTTTTAATTAACACACATTTGTATTTTTGAATTGGTCCTATGTGCATTTTTGTGAACTTTGATTTATAGAAGATGGCACTTTGCCAGATGGCAGAGATGTACACACGATCGGACAGACTGGAAGAGACTATCGGAGGGCTACACACGATTCTCGGCGGACAGAGCCTAGGTAAGGTATGTACGAACTTTGCCACTTTTAATTTAAATAGGTGAAAAGACAGCCCCGTTTTATACCCTCATTTGGAAGACCAAAAATGTTCTGTACTCTCTGCGCCAATCGAATTGGCGTTCCGCTTAGATAGTGAAATGGGGTTAACAAGTTTAACTTAGCACCCCACAACAAAATGCTGGCTACACCCGACGGTGGTCGCCAGTGTACTTGCAAAATTCTCAGGTAAAAGTGGGGTTTAGTTTTAAGGCAGACGCCAGACGGACACAGCATGATTTGTGCAATGTTCGCCGGCACCTGGAGTGTGTCCCCTCCCCGCTCTTTATAATGGATTGACGCACATGGCACTATGTAAATAATGTAGGCAACCATGCCGAAACCATGTCTTAAATCTCTAGCATTTAAAAGCCTAAAAACCTAACATGTGTTACAAAACTCCTAGCCCTAACAACCCTAATTGTTCCTGGCATTTGTATAACATGTTATAACACAGGAGCATATGAAGCTCTATATTACAGGTCAAAAATTAGGCATTTATATGCACTTGTAGGCTATTGTATTCGGCATGGTGTATGAGACAGGAAGCTAATGATTATACCAAAACCGGAGATTGGGGAGGACTCGCAGCATGGGGTTTGGAGGGGAAGATGACAAGTGATGGTTTGAGGCAGTTAGTGCAGAAGAAGCTAAAGGTTTTGTCGATCTGCGGGGAAGGCTTACGACACGACACCTATAAGTTGAGATGGATGTGGCCGGTATCCAGCAGGATATTCAGCGGAATTAACAATCGGCGGCTAAGACTAAGTACAATCACTTATTGTTTTACTTTTATTAAACCTTATAATAAAGTGACGCCAGTTATTTAGAATAGCATCATCATATATTGCATCTAACTTGTATTCATCATCGTATTACATTTTCAGAGAAAGTAACGAATGTGCGAGATGTGGCGTTTGTGTCAACCAAACGCGCATGCAAGCTAATACTAGACATTAATAATATACCAACAAAATATCAATTTTAGAGGGATGGGTGCTGTTTTCCAGGGGCCTGACAGTACAATTAGCTTTGCTTTTCAGGCCTCCTCCATTTTCTTGTACATTTATCTTGATTTCTTCCATATAATGGTATTGTAATGTTATTGTATATTGTACATGAAGATGAAAATAAACTTGAACTTGAACTCTAATGACGTTATCTAGTTTGCAACTTCAGGCTGAATATCATGCAAGCCGATTTTCCGGCTAACTTCAGCCGGATGTAGTGAGAGGCTAGGCTGAAATCAAGGCTATATAATTCGGATCACTTCAATTCGATTTTAACTTTCGATTAGAAAATAAGAAAATTTTGGTTAATTTACAAATTGAATTTAACAGCTGTTAGGCCTAATAATATTAGACTATAGTAATACTGAAGAAAATAGGCTTAACTATAGAATACCCCGACATTACCATATACCCAGCGAAGCCGGCCTCGCTACATGGATTGTCGTTCTCA